>JBAMJV010007175.1:0-21100 GCA_037951105.1 Echinarachnius parma
GCCAGGTGCCGATTAGACTGGCATTGATATCCCAATACAGATTATTCTTCATTGTGGGAGACAAGAGTCGGGAATAAATATACGGAAATGTCGCATATAGGCCCTATTGATCTGCATATAAACGTTACGTAATCAATATGAACGAACTGCACCAGGGCCACTAAATGTGACATTGATATTCCCATTTTCATCATTGTGGGTGAAAAGAATGCAGTGGTGATAGAAAATGCAGCCAGTTTTTAATTCGCATAGATACATTACAATCAGACTATTGAACTGCTGAATACGTTACATAATCAATAGGAACGAACTGCACCTGCAGGGCAGCAGGGCCAATAAAGGTGGCATTGATATTCTCATTTCGTCATTGTGGGCGAAAAGAATGGTGATAGAAATTTGCAGCCAGTTTTTAAATCGCATATTCATAAAATCAGACCAGGGGCGTAGACAACGGGGGTGGATGAGGGGGATGCATCCCCCCACCTCACAAGGTGGGGGGGGATGACATGTACAATCATCCCCCCCCCCCCAGGTTTTAGGGAAGGATATATATTTTTTGTGTGTATCTGTATACGAGTGGGAAAGAAAACATTAGTTGTATGAGCTAAGACTTGTTAATTATAACGTTAAAAAAGTAATTTATACAATCATCCCACTTTCAATTTTCGCTGCGCGCTTCGCGCGCGAACAGATGATCTCAGTTTGTTGAGTAACTTGCGTCTGGGTGAGCATATAGAGTTTTTATTATGTATACCGGGCCACGTAGTTCCAGTGTAGGCTGGCATTGCTCTAGGCTGGCTTGTGTGACGTGCACCATTTCAAGTATATAATTATGCAAAATCTCCTCCGTGGGAGAGGGATACCCCCTCCCAAACCCTCCCTATTTGGCTCTGCCCCAGCCCTCGGTAGCTTCGCCCCCTCTGGACTCATTCTTGGAAATAGTTGGATCATACATAATGTGGTATATGGTGATGTTGGAACAGTCATGTGTATGACGCTAAATATAAGTACAATATTTGTGTATGTTTTGGGGTGCATATTTATCAGTGTGTCAATTATTGTTTTCCCTTCGTGAAAATATATTTAACATTTCTGGTCGATCAAATCATAACACGCTTTCCCCAGATACAGTCAATATTAAGCCCGAATTCCTATCTAGGTAAGCACCAGATTGCACAATTTCAAGTCCAAAAATGCAAAAAACCCCCTACCGTGGGAGGGAGGACACCCCCTCCCACACCCTCGCCCCCGCTCAGTCAATTCGCTCCCTGTGTTGGGGTGCATATTTATCAGTGTGTCAATTATTTGTTTTCTTCGTGAAAATATATTTAAAATTTCTGGTCGATCAAATCATAACACACTTTCCCAGATACAGTCAATATTAAGTCCGAATTTCCTTTCTAGGTAAGCACCAGATTGCACAATTTCAAGTCCAAAAATGCAAAAAACTCCCTACCGTGGGAGGGGGACACCCCTCCCACACCCTCCCCTGCTCAGTCAATTCGCTCCCTGTGTTGAGGTGCATATTTATTAGTGTGTCAATAATTTGTTTTCTTCTTAAATATATATTTAACATTTCTGGTCGATCAAATCATAACACACTTTCCAGATACAGTCAATGTTAAACCCCCGAATTTCCTCTCTAGGTAAGCACCAGATTGCACAATTTCAAGTCCAAAAATGGAAAAGCTCCCTACCGTGGGAGGGGGGAAACCCCCCCTCCCACACCCTCCCCCTACCTCAGTCACTTCGCTCCTTGCAATGTCTCACTCTCACATCTGGCTCAAAGTTGGCAGCACTGTGAGTGTGGTTGGGCATGAGCCCCTACACACACAAAATCGTGAGCCCCCATAAGTTTTGCCCCCCTAATCCAAAACTGCTTCCGGCTCGCCTGGTCACGACCATCTTAACATCTAACCCCCCCCCCCCCCCCCCCCCCCACTGAGAGGACTTTCAAGCAATTTCCTTGGTCTTGAACATTTTTGGCAGGCGGTCTCGGGCGCAAAAAAAATTGGTCTTGGTCATGTGAACGGAAAAATCATCCCCCCCAGGTGTAAGAACCTGTCTACGCCACTGAATCAGACTATTGATCTTCTTAAAACATTAAAGGGACATTTTCCCCCAACATATAATCACCTTTGATTATGTTCTCTAAAACATTAAAACACAATTTCATGCAAATACGACCAACATTGGCCTTTTGAGCAAGGGATGAGCATCATTCAAAGTCACTCGCTGTACGGGATAATCCCATTCATCGCGAACACCAAGGAGGCTGCCATTGATGTTTATGAAACTCGGATCGCTCTAAAATGTGACGTCAAACCCGAACTACTCTTTTTGTTGGCTCACGTTTTGCCTTGTGTTTGTGCACAAACCCCCGCGAGCTGCTTGTTTTGTTCGGGTTTGACGTAGCATGTCGGCGCGAACAATTCAAAATCCGGGTTTCAAAAAATATAATGGCAGCCTCCATGCTATACGCGATGAATGGGATTAGCCCATACAGCGATTGACTTTGAATGATGCCCCTCCTTTGTTCAGAGGGCAAACATTGGACATATTTACATGAAATTATGTTTAATGTGTAGAGAAATTAATCAAAGGTAAATAGATGATGGGGTAAATGTCCCTTTAAAGGGTACCACCACCCAAAAATAATATTCTTATTAAAGAAAGGTAACATCTTTAGTATCCATTCCATCCACAAGTTCACAAAAATAATATGTTTCCAGAAAAAAAACATATAATTGGAAACGCATCCACCATTCTAAAGCATGCGTTCATGCGGTCTGAATTGCGAAGACTGCGATGTGTGCGGTGAAATGCGATGCGTGCAGAGCGAACGAATCGCCCGGGGATATATTTTTATTGTCTACAAACGTACGCGTGAATAGCATTGGCGCACTCGCAAATGGTTGGCCCAGGAAATAACAGTGGTTCCGTAAGTGGTGGAAAGTAATTGCTTTGTTTTTTAATTACACAACCCTTTGCAAAATGTTGGATATCTATTTGATATCACAAAACATATAATAATGTGTTGTTCTTTGCCTAGTGGTCCCCTTTAAGTAATCAATTGAAGAAAAAAAAAAGAAAAAAAAAAACAATCGCCAGGGCCGATTAGAGCGGCATTGATATTCCCCGCCAGATAATTATTCCGTGTGAGATGAAAGGGGTTTAAAGGGACTTAGTAACATTGTCCAAATCCTCAAAATAAAATTTTTAATTCTAGCGGTTCCCTTATACCTTGTTGTATTCGTATTAACAATAAAATCATGGGACAGGTTTCGGTTTTTCAAATTTTCCTTTCGTTACAAAAGATATGTATGATTGAAGTATTCAGATAAGAAAAACTCCGGGCGAGATTTTCTTCCCGTGTACAAAGTGAGTGCAGTGAGTTACTGAATATCACTTTGCATTTTCGCTCATTACTTGGCCATGCAATGTCCATTTGACTTGAAATGTTCACACAATACCCTGTGGACATATGAGATAACAACAATATACATTGCATCAACCATTCATCACTTTTTGCACATGTCAACAAAGTTTACTAGATCCCTTTAAAGGGATCTAGTTACTTTGTAGTTACTTTGCTGACATGTGCAAAAAGTGATGCATGGTAGATCGAATGTGTATCTTTGTGATACAGTATTTCCACTAATAAGTAATGTGTGAAAATGTCACGTCCAACAGATGTGTTATGACAGAGTAATAAGCAAAAATGCAAAATGATAGGTATTCGCTAACTCATTGCACTGACTGTGCATACGGTTATAATTTTCCAGTGGATAAATACATATCTAAACACTTTAGTCGTAAATATTTGTTAACGAAAGAGAAATCCTAAAAAAACCCTCTTATACATGCATCTATTGGGAATACGAATACAGCAAGGTATGAGAGAACCACTAGATTATAAGCTTTGTGGATTTGGACAATGTTACTAAATCTCTTTAAATACAGTATAATTTTGTTCAATTGAATCAAGGTGCATCAGTAAATTCCACTATTGATTAGTCGTATAACAATTCCATGATTAGTTATTGAAATAGTCTGATATTGATATCGCAATGCAAACAAAAAGTCATTTTCGGGACGGAATTCACTGTATTGTGGTGATTGAAATACAGCATTTTCAATTGGATTTAAATATATTTCTGTAAACTACACGCTTGCCTTTTGTATAAACCCGGAATAATCAGTTGAAAATCAGGACCACTAATTAGAGCGACATTGATATGTACCAAAGCCAATTTCTCTTCTTTTCATGAAGAAGGTTTTTGTAATTAAACCATGGTTTAAAACTATGAAGTGCCGATTGTAGACGAGTAAAATGTGGGAATAATTTCTAATGATACGGCAGCTGGTACTTGCTAACCTGCAGTGGCACCAACCGAAATTCACAATCTGAGATTAACAAATACAGTCAAACCTGTGTTAGCGGCCACCTGTCTATAGCAGCCAACCTGCCTGTAGTGGCCTCCAAATGTGATCTCCTGAAGAGAAAAGCAATGTTATGAAACCTGTCTATAGAGGTCACCTCTCTACAGTGGCCACCATACTTTTTCCCCGTGGGTGGTCACTATACACAGGTTTGACTCTGATGACCTGTGTATATTGGTATCTTTAGCGATTTTTGTTTAATTCAGCATTTTTAGGAAAAAGGAACAAAGTGTACATTATTTATCCATCAGTTTAAAAAATGGCGCTCCACAGTTGTAAACCATGCTTTACATAAGCCTCCTTTGCGAATTTCAGCCTTGAAGATACGAGTTTGTTTTATGAAGTTATATTTTTTGCGCATTGCAGAGTACTATTTAATTGAGTCCGAACCTTGTTTGTAATTATTAAAGGTCAGTTTTCCAGATTTTTTCTTCATGATTTTTATACAGAGGGCGAAAATGTGTAGATTTAAGTACGGTAATTTTGTTTTCAGTTTGATTTAGATATTTTTCTAACGTATGATTATAATCTACACCTAATGTATTTATCTGAACAGATTAAATAAACCAGTTAAACACAATGTTGGAACGGCATATATTGCATTGCAAAAAGTTATTTTAAGGAACCACGGTAATTGTTAATGGTTTAATACATACGGTAATAGAGCATGTGTATTTGTATTCAAATTGGATGCTTCCATCATTTATACATTATCGACATACATAATTAGAAGCATCGAACATATCAATGGATTGAAATGTAGAGAACCATATCCATCAAGGCCAATGAAAGTGGCATCGACGGGTCAATGTAAATAGGAAGATTTCAACCTGACAGTATAATTGATACACACAGGAAACAAGGCGGTTTGAAATTTGAATACAGAGGAAGTTTGAAGAACTTAATTTCAATATATTAGTCAACATAATGGAAGCGTTGTGACACCGATCGAATAAGCGCTTGACTTCATACCACTGGAGTCGTGTTGGAATCATATCTATTTCATTTGATTAAATTTCACTTTAAACAAATTTGTAGAAAGTTAATCGATCATTTTAAAGGGATCTAGTATAATTAACTTTGTTGAAATGGGCAAATAGTGATGAATGGTTCATACAATGTATATTGCTGTTATCTGATATGTCCATTGGGTATTGTGTGAATATTACAAGTTGAATTGACGTTATACCAGGGCTAATTAGACCGACATTGGTATTCAAATGAAGATAGTTCTCTCTAGCTTGAGGGTCGAAAAAAACGGTTAGGTGTTTGAAAACAATGAACGTTAGATCTATTCAACGAGAATGTATTGGTAAATCGTGCAATTGATTTGCATAATAATGCATTGACACTCAATTTAAAGGGATTCAGCATGATGTACATGTACTTTGTCTAACTCTACGAAAATTACTTTGAGCTTCCACATTTATCTTCTATCGTGTTGTTTAGCTTATGGTAAGAGAAGAATAAAATAGGGTTAGATTTGTTCAAATGCTTCGTTAGTATGAAGATATCTATTATTGAAAATCATTCAGCTGAAGACCATCTACAGACGGTCATAAAGGTCACGTTCGAATCTATACGGCAAAGAACTCAGAATTAGTTGTACAATCTGACGCAAATTTTCGTTTTTTAACCAGGAAAGCAGTGTTCTTTTTCAATGAAACTTTTACATATCATTCAGACATATCATACAATGATTTTGGTATAGGATTGAAGTCTCAAATGGCAATATCTAACAAAGTACATGTATCACTTCAAGACATAACGCCTAAGTATGTACTGAGAGGAACTGGTTCACGAAAAACAAACAAACAAGAGTTTAGATAATTTCGTAAAAAAAATCAACGATTGAATATCAAATTAAATGCTGAAAAGTGGAAATTGTAAAATGTGTATGTAATTATAAACAGTAGTTCGCTGCCTCACTAACGGGAAATAAGCCTGGAAAACATCCTGGTAGGAATATAGATTAACGCATACAGTGCTAATATACCTTGCGCACATAATACAAGTGAATGTATACATAAATGCACGACCTATGATCCTTAAGCATGTTAAGGGTTAACCGACTTAGCGCACACTGTGGCATCGAATTCGGTACTTGAAGATTGAGATGTATATAGATAACCAATCGACCGCACCGAAGCAAGTGTTGTGCAGCGTTTAATATTCATCCAAGATGATTAATTAAACGGGTACGTTTGAAAACAAAGTTAGGGTTTTTATACTCAAACGTGGATATTTTCTGTATTAGCTAAAAATGTTACGTCACACCCGAATAAACAATCTCGGCCTCTTTTTGTTAGCTCTCGCAGCTCGCAGGGTTTGTGCACAAACAAAAGGCAAACGTGAGGCAACAAAAATAAGTGTTCGGGTTTGACGTCACATTTTAGAGCGAACAATTCCAAATCCAAGTTTCATAAACATCAATGGCCGCCCCCCTCCCCCCCCCCCCCCCCCCCCCCCCCCCCCCCCCCCACTTAAGCCGGTACAGCGAGTGACTTTGAATGGTGCTCCTTCCTTGCCCATAGGGCCAATGTTGGACCCATTTGCATGACATTCTGTTTTAATGTGTAGAGAACATAATCAAAAGTAAAGAGATGGTGGGGAAACTACCCCTTTAACAAACTAAAGAAAAACATAGAGTATGCCTTCAATTCCTCGCGTGCAATAAATGAGTCCGACCACGCTACGCACACTGAGTACACCACTTTGCAAATGTGCCCTACGTTACAAACTAAACAAATACATAAAAGAACGAAACTGCAGACATCATGTTTTAAGCGTGAGTGGATAATCGGACCCGACATAATTGCTTTCACCAAACATGTATTGCAATTTATACAGGCTCGAAGCGATTGTTTGCAAGGAACTCAACCTTCCCATTCTCATGATTTACATGTTGTTCTTATGGTTTTCTATTCCTTTTTGAGCAACCCCGCTTAAGTTGAAAAGGACAGTACCTTGGCATGAAAATTCGTCTTTAAAGTGCCTTTTCGCCAGCTAAGTTACATTTTCCTCATTCTTTGGGGTTGTCCCTGTTATAACACTCCAAACAGCGCCTATATATCCCAGTTGATCGTGACTGTTTCCGAAAAAAAAAACCGTCCTTATGATGAAAATGATGTTCTTAAAAATGTACATTACTCTTGAAAATATACTCATGTTCAATTTAAATAGGATACCATCTTACGTATACGAGTTTCCCTGTTTGGTTGGAGTGATATTTGGTCAGATAATGTGCCTTCGCCTCAGTCGTCCCAACTACTTCAAACAGCGCCCTTTCCCGGTTGAATCGCGACTGATTTGAGGGGGAAAAAAACCTGGGTTGACAAAATGAACTTCGATGCATCAATTAGTCTTAAAGTGATCGATTAACTTTATGAAATTTGTTTAAAGTGGAATTTGAGACTTCATTTATTTGCAAATATCATAATGATGTGTGAATTTTAAATTTACCTATTAAAAAAGAGAAAAAATATGTCAGATTTTATCACCTACTGCCCATTGATTTGGGCTACAATTGAAACATTTTCAGGAACGCTTTTAAATTTAATCATATAGATTTCCATAATCTCCATAATCGAGAAATTTAAAAATCAAGACCCATTTCACCCTTCTGTTACCATAAGCCAAGCAACGAGGTGCAAGAGAAAGGTGGACACTCCAATTAATTTTTGTTGAATTTGGCAAAGTTAATGGATTACTTTAAAACGATTATTACAATTATTACTGCATATAATGTATGCATCCTGCAAAATTAGTAAGTACTATTCACCCTTATTAATTTCAAATACGAATAAAAATAAAAACGTTGTATACAATCAAATCAAAACTCCTTTTTTTCTTACTGGTACCCTTCCTATGTTGCCGGCTAATTAACAAGAGGAAATATATCTTTGGGCCTGCAAATCGGATTAGACATGCAGGCGCAGGTCGACCGAATGAGCAACAACTTGCGAAGATTTATCATCACGAATTTTCACTCAATCACTAGCAAGAGAGGTATTTGCGATTTTTAATTCGGCAAATTTTGCTCAGTATTCTGAAGACGAACTATTATGCATGTCACTGTGGAAAACTTAATTCTGGTTTCATTGTTCATAATGACATTTTAAGGATTGATTCAAACTCTTTCTATTCGCATTAGCCCCAAGTACAGAAATTGATTTTTACGCGCCATATGTGTAACACTGTGACACGCGAGGTGCTATATATTAGTAGCCATCATTCTGAGCCATTCTCAATTTAATAATTGAAAAACTTACTACATAACGAAGATATTTTTAAAGTATATTGTTTGAGAGATAAGTCTCTGGTCAGTGTGACCTCTTGGATGCATGTTTGCCAATAAGCAAGAGCGAGAACTGAAAGTGTATCTATCCGTCAGCAATTCATCTCTCCTTACATTCCCTACGCAAAGTTTTACTTTGAACATGGATATTCAATCGATTCTGGAGAGGATTGAGAAAGAAGGGATCGCCTTCATCAGGTTCGAACAAACTGATATCTACGGCACCTCACGCTCCAAGACCATCTCGGCACGACACTTCGAAGAGAAGGCGACGAAAGGGCTCAACTTCTACCTCGGAATTCTTGAGTTCGATCCTCGGGGTGGGTATGTAGAGGACACAACATACAGTGCTGACGTAGGTTTCTGCGATGCAGTCTGCTTCCCGGATCTCCAGACTTTCCATGTGGTGCCTTGGAGCAAGCGAACGGCGCGAATCCTCATCGAACCGACGTTCAAGGGAAAACCTGTCGAGGCGCATCCAGGATCGTTGCTAGGCGACAGCTGGAAAGGCTTTCCAAGATGGGCTTTTCGCTTCTTAGCGCTTGCGAATTCGAGTTCTATCTTGTAGATAAGGCAACAAGAGCCCCTGTAAACAACGATCGAAACATCTGGTCGACGGTTCGTTTCGCGGCCTATGAAGACATCCTTCAGACTTTCATCGATGGGCTGATTGCGGCCGGTGTGGACGTCGAGTGTGTCCACACGGAGCGTGGGCCAGGTCAATTAGAAATTACGTTCAAACCAGCACTTGGAATCAAAGCATCAGATTTAGCGTTCACGTTCAAATCAGGCATCCGGGAGATGGCTCTGAAGAACGGATACATTGCAAGCTTCATGACCAAACCGTTCCCGAACGAAAGTGGAAACTCGTGCCATTTCAACCACTCGCTGTGGGACTTAAAAGGAGAGAAGTCTGTCCTTTACGATGCAGACAGCCTTACAGGTCTGACCGCAATCGGTGAGCACTGGTTAGCAGGTCTCATAGCCCATGCCCCCGCCATTATCCTTCTGTGCGCCCCAACCATCAACTGCCTCAAGTCGTTTTACCCCAACAGCTTTTTTCCAGTCAATGCCACATGGGGTCTCGACAACCGCTCGTGTGCCTTTCGGCTGAAGATCAACGGACAGGGTGGCACGTACATAGAGAACAGGTTGGGTACCAGTGCATGTAACCCTTACATTGCTCTGGCAGCAACCGTTACAGCAGGGTTGGACGGGATCTCCAGACAACTTCCGCTTCCTCCTGCTGCTGAGGGCTCTGCCTGTGAGCCCGACTCGCAGGGCGTTCCGCCTAGAACACCCTCGCTACCCACCACCATGGAGGACGCCATGAAGGCTCTACAGGAAGACGAGATCATTGTAAATGCATTGGGTCAAGAATTCATCCAGTGTTTCTTGGCACACAAACGTCATGAACTCAAGGTTCAGAGCGAAGCCAAGAACGAGAAGTGGGAGTATGAACTGTTCTTTGATTACATGTAAAATGTGTCTTCTTTTTTGTTTCGTTTAATTTGTGTTGTGTAACAATGAGTGACGTCTGAAGTTCTGCCCTTAATGTAAATCACAAGCATGTATCAAAGCTTCACCCGTTTAGGAATTATTGATTTTGCTATAATATGTATTCTCCATGGAAACTAAACATTATTGTTTTGTGTCAGTATTTATTCTGAAATACATGTATTTAGCACATAATCTTACTCTTTCGTGTCAATATAATATTTATTATTTGTTTAGCCTCTATATTCAGCATAATTGAATAATTAATCATACCGAATTTATTAGATTCTTATAGGGTTGTAACTTAATATTATGTACATATGTTATTATTATTATTATTACTACTATTATTATTATTATTATCATTATGATAAAACAAAGTTTATGGTTTTTACAAATAGAAATATTGATTTTAATAATGTTAATTTAAGAGTAAATGTTTTTTCTTTTGAACGTGTAAAATAGTTTGAAGTTTTTAGGCGTTGTAATAAATCATAAATTGAAATAGTATGAGGATATAAATGCAGTGTGCAATAAAATTGCTAAAAATATTGGTGTTTTATATAAAGTTCAATTTTATCCTTTAAATATTTTAAATTGTTATATCATACTTTAATAACGCCATATTTAAATTATTGTATAACTGTATGGGCTAATGTTAACAAAAGTGATAGAAGAAAGCAATACGCATTATTACTCATTCGCAATATTATGCTCATTCCAATCCTTTATTTTATGAACTTCGAATATTGAATGTAAATGATATGGGAAATTTTTATATTGCAGTATTAATGTTTTTATGTTATAATAGATTATTGCCAACATTTTTTATTAACATGCTTTGATTTAAATCTCGATGTGCACAATTATAATACTAGAAATGCCTCAAATTACCATATCCCCAAAATACGAACTACATGTATGAAAAACTCTTTCTTTTTTAAAGGTCCAGTTATATGGAATAGTATACCTGAAATCAAAACAAGCAAAACTCTCAATCTTGTTAAAACAAAATATAAACAATTCTTATTAAATAACTATAGTAATCAGTAAAGGCAATTTTGACCCTCTTGTAACTTAGCGTGTTTATATCGTATGTTTTGTCTGTTTTTGTGTATTAGGGGTAGGCTTTCATATAAGGAATTCATATAAGGAATTCCCCCATTTCTGCCTACTCCAAACACTCCCATAATTTATATTTGTATTTGTATTTTTGTTTAAATATTTTTACTTTTACTATGTAATGTCACCTTGGCATGTATATTGTACATTGTAATGTTTTTATGAAGAGTATTAGTACAATTTAATTGAATTGAATTATCATTATTATTATTATTATCATTATTAACATTATATTATTATTATTATTATATTATTACTATACTAATTAGTAGTAGTAGTAGTAGTAGTAGTAGTAGTAGTAGTAGTATTTGTATTATATCATTATTATATATCATATTCTCCACTATTTGGCATGCACTGATTATGGGAACAATCACAACCAAGAAAAATGATTCGTGCATATCAAATTAGGTTCATACAGTAACAATATACGATATGTGTAGAACTGAATAAACAAACCCATGGTACAATTTCCACAGTTACAATTGTAAAATAATAGAATAATTATTTTCTGTCAACAAAATACTAGTTAGAGCACCCCTCAACCGGAAATTGTTTTGTCTTGTTTTAGCATTCCAATTGCAAATAATTTCATGATAGCTGGATGGTAGACGAAACGATTCGGATTACTAAATAATTCCCGACAATTAAAGGGACTTAGTAACATTGTCCAAATCCTCAAAATAAAATTGTAATTCTAGCGGTTCCTTTATACCTTGTTGTATTCGTATTAACAATAAAATCATGGGACAGCTTTCGGTTTTTCAAATTTCCCTTTCATTACAAAGATATGCATGATTGAAGTATTTAGATAAGAAAATCTCCGGGCGAGATTTTCATCCCTGTACAAAGTGAATGCAGTGAGTTGGTGAATATCACCCAATATCACTTTGCATTTTCGCTCATTACTTGGCCATACAATGTCCATTTGACTTGAAATTTTCACACAATACCCTGTGGACATATGAGATAACAACAGTATACATTGCATCAACCATTCATCAGTTTTTGCACATCTCAACAAAGTTACTAGATCCCTTTAATGACAATATATATAATGATGATGATGGTGGTAATGATAGTGGTGGTTTTGGTGGTGTACGTTGTTGTTGGTGGTGGTGGTGATGAGGCCGTTGATCTGGAGTCCTAGTTATACACATACTTACGTATGATGATGATGATGATGGTGATGATGATGATGATAATACTGCTGCTGCTGATGAAATGATGGTGTGATCGTGGTGGTGGTGGCGGTGGTGGCGGCCGCGGCGGTGGTGGTGATGATGGTGATGAAGCTGTTGATCTGAATTACAAACAGTGGCGTACCCAGGATTTTTTCAAGGGGGGGGGGGGGGGGGGTTATATCGTCGGCCAAATTTCCGAGACCAACAAGACCATTGTTTGAGAATCGTGTAAGGGGGGGGGGGGGGGGGGGGAGGTGGTATCCCTAGGACATTTTCGAGGCCGAGACCAAGACCATTGGTGTTGTGAATTGTGTAAGCGGGGGTGGGGGGGGGGGGGGGGGGGTTCAGTAAAAAAAATTCGAAGCCGAGACCGAGAGCTTTCAAAATGTTCGAAACCGAGACGAGGATTTTTCACACTTTTCGAGGCCGAGACCATTAGTAATGATGGTCGAGACCGCTAAAATGTGGTCTTGAGACCAGCTACAAGTGGTTCAAACCCCCCAAAACAGTAAATTTGTTTGTCAAAGGGGGGGGGGGGGGGGGGGGTTGAGCCCCCAACCCCCCCCCCCCTTCCCCTGGGACGCCTATGATTACTAACCATACACTTAAAGGGATAGTTCAGTTTGGGCCGCACAGAAATGTTGAAGTACTACAACTTGTCAGTTATCATTAAAAACTAACCGTTATAATTTCGATGATGCTTGATTGTTAGAAAAACATATTAACGGCTAAGTTACAGGGCTGTTTTCATTACAAAAGAAAGCAGCTGTTAATACAAAAGGGCGCCCTCCAATCACCTGAAATTTCAACCATTTTTCATCAAAACATCAAAACAAATTGTACACTTTGTTTTCTTTACCTCACAAAATAATTATTTCTTGAAGCGCCCTCGAATCCACTGAACTACCCCTTTAATTATTCCCGACAAAGATACACGTATCATGACGAAGAAGATGATGGTGATGATGATGATGATGATGATGATGATGATGATGATGATGATGATGATGGTGCTGGTGTTGGTGGTGTTGGTGTTGGTGGTGTTGTTGTTGGTTGTGGTGTTGGTGGTGGTGATGATGGTGGTGATGTTGGTGGTGGTGGTGGTGGTGGTGGTGATGTTGGTGATGTTGAATGTGTTGATTGTGGCAACGGTGATGAAAGTAATTATGGTGTTGTGACGATGATTATTATGATGGTGATGATGATGATGATAAGTATGATCATGAAGATCGGTATGATGATGATGATGATTATTATCGTTATTATCATTAATTCTATTTTTATTCTTATTATGATGATGATGAAAAGAACCGCATAGTCCTCATTTGTACATTAAGGACATCGTGTAGGAATCTTATATACGGTAGGCACTTGCATGGCGGCTGAATCGGTTATCGGTGCAGAGCAGATCAAGGGTATAACTGGCCCGAGAGCTGCTGGGGAATGAGATGTATCAGTTACGGAGCAGTGGCCCGAAGGAGGGGAACTTCCTACACCCAGTCACACCATGGGGCGTTTCACAAAGATCCGATGTTGAACTTAACTTTCAGTTGGACTTAAAATGTATGGAAAGCCATTAGTTTTTTTAATTGTTTTAAAAGTCCTTTTTTCAAAGGCATGAAATGTTAATTCAAATCATTGATATGTTCTTTAGTCAAGGAGATTTAATGTTCCTGATGCAACATTAAAGAGAAGTCTAAATATTTATTTTTTTGTTTGCCTTTGAATATATTTGTATTCTAAGGCTGCATATGGCTTTCCATAATAGTCAGGTCCAACTTAGAATTAAATTCACCGTAGAATTGAGTGAATATAATTGACGGGGGCTCTGGGAAAGTCAATGTACATCCGGATAATCTCGTTTGTTCGGTGTCCTTTTTGAACTGTTGGTAATATAATAGCAGTTGTTTAAAGGGACTTTAACATTGTCCAAATCCTAAAAATCAAATTTGAATTCTAGCGGTTCCCGCATACCTCGTTGTATTCGTATTAACAATAAAATTCATGGGACAGGTTTCGGTTTTTCAAATTTCCCTTTCGTTACAAAGATATGTACGATTGAAGTGTTCAGATAATAAATTATCCGTTGGATTTTCGAAACCGTGTACAAAAGTGAGTGCAGTGAGTTAGTGAATATCACTTTGCATTTTTCCTCATTACTCGGCCATATAACATCCGTTTAACTTGAAATGTTCACACAACACCCAGTGGACATATCAGATAACAACACTATATATTGTATCAACCATTCATTACTTTTTGCACATGTCAGCAAAGTTACTAGATCCCTTTAAATCAAAGCAGCGTGGAAGAGGGAAGTACCCCCTCCCCTCCCCTGTCTCACAATACACATACGTCCCATATAGGGTCAAGCGGTCCTATACATGCAGTGTGTATTCATGAAATGCATGGGTCAACACAATATTCATAAAGGACACAATTAGCACATGTACAAATACGTACTTTAATTTCAACGTTATATAATATCAAATCAAAACTTACCATATTCTTTTCTCCTTTTTTTCTTACTGGTACCCTAGGGTTAGGGTTGGCGGCTAATTAACAAGGGGAAATATATCTGGTGGGCCTGCAAATCGGATTATACATGCAGGCGCAGGTCCACCGAGCAACAACTTGCGAAGATTTCACATCACGAATTTTCTCAAAATTACTAGCAAGAGCGGTATCTGCGCTTATATAAATCGGCAAATTTTGCTCAGAATTCTGACGACGAACTATTGAGCATGTCATTGTGGAAAACTTAATTCTGATTTCATTGTTCATATGACATTTTAAGGATTGATTCAAACGCTTTCTTTATTCGCATTAGACCCATGTACAACAGAAGATATTGTAAAGGTAGAGTGTTTGAGAATTAAAACTCGGACCTCTTGGATGCTTTATTGGCAATAAACGAGAGCGAGAACTGAACATTGATATATATGTTAGCAAGTCATCTCTTCTTACATTCCCTACGCAAAGTTTTATTTTGAACATGGATATTCAATCGATTCTGGAGAGGATTGAGAAAGAAGGGATCGCCTTCATCAGGTTCGAACAAACTGATATCTACGGCACCTCACGCTCCAAGACCATCCTGGCACGGCACTTCGAAAAGAATGCGACGAAAGGGCTCTCCTGCGGAGTTCTGACGTTAGATCCTCGCGGTGTGCACATCGAGGACAAAACATACAGTGCTGACGTAGGTTACTGCGATGCAGTCTGCTTCCCGGATCTCCAGACTTTTCAGTTGGTGCCTTGGAGAAAGCGAACGGCGCGAATCCTCATCGAACCGACGTTCAAGGGAAAGCCTGTTGAGGCGCATCCCAGGATCGTCGCAAGGAGACAGCTTGATGTGCTTTCCAAGATGGGCATTTCGCTTCTCAGTGCTTGCGAACTTGAGTTCTTTCTTGTAGATAAGGCAACAAGGGCCCCTGTAAACAACGATATGAACTTCTGCTCGACGGTTCGTTTCGCGGCTTCTGAAGATATCCTTCAAACCTGCATCGATGGGCTGACGGCGGCTGGTGTGGACATCGAGTGTGCCCACACGGAGGAGGGGCCAGGTCAAATGGAAATCACGTTCAAACCAGCGCTTGGAATAAAAGCAGCAGATTTAGCCTTCACCTTCAAAGCAGGCATCCGGGAAATCGTTCTGAAGAAGGGATACATTGCAAGCTTCATGACCAAACCATTCCCGAACGAGAGTGGTAGCACGTGCCATTTCAACCACTCGCTGTGGGACTCAGAAGGAAGGCAGTGTGTTCTCTTCGATGCAGACAGCCCAACAAGTCTGACCGCGACCGGTAAGCACTGGTTAGCAGGTCTCCTAGCCCACGCCCCCGCCATCACCATTCTGTGCGCCCCAACCATCAACTGCCTCAAGACATTTTACCCCAACAGCTTATTTCCAGTCAATGCCACATGGGGTCTAGACAACCGCTCATGCGCCTTCCGAGTGAAGATCAACGGACAGGGTGGCACGTATATAGAGAACAGGTTGGGTACTAGTGGATGCAACCCTTACATCGTTCTGGCAGCAACGGTTGCAGCTGGATTGGACGGGATCTCCAGACAACTTCCGCTTCCTCCTGCTGCTGAGGGCTCGGCCTGTGAGCCCAACTCGCAGGGCGTTACCCATGGAACACCCTGGCTCCCCACCAATATGGAGGACGCCATGAAGGCTCTACAGGAAGATGAGGTCATCGTGAATGCCTTGGGTCGAGAGTTCATCCAGAGTTTCTTGGCGCACAAACGTCATGAGGTTATGGTTCAGAGAGAAGCTAAGAGCGAAAAATGGGAGTATGAAATGTTCTTTGATTACATATAAAATGTGTCTTCTCTGTTGGTCTCCTCCACCAATGAAGACGTTCGGAGACGTTTTCGGGTTGACCGTCCGTCCGTCCGTACGTACACATACGTACGTATGTATGCCCACCCGTCTGTTTGTACGTCAGTCGGTCTCGTTTTCGCTCTTGCAAGATCTTTTTTTTAAATTCCGAATAATTTCTAACTTGGTATTGGTGTATATATCGGGATGAAAATGGTCTGAATATATTTTGTGGTCTTGAGGTCAAAGGTCAAGGGTCGAGGGGCTCTTTAGTTTTAATCTCGAAAATCGGTTGAATGATTAACATACAACTTGGTTCATGTATGTATTTGAGGTCGCTAATGAATTGGTAAGATATGGGGTCATTAGGTCAAATGTCGAATGGCACAGGGCTCATTATATGCACATATTACTCGTAATTGTCATAATCAAGAACTTGTTAACAAAGCGAAATATCAGCATTGGCAGGATTGGGAAAGTTAATACAAACATCTATATTGACCAAACTAAAAAAATACCGTCGGTTGAAATAGTATAAAAAGGGCTCATATGATACAATCCGAACCATAGTATCGTTACATGCAGAAAACAATGTAAGTGGACATTTTTATGCGCGCCGCTGAGCTTGGACCAAAACTTCACAGCGTAAATGCCCGTCTTCGTTGGCTGTATGTGTCAGTGGCTAATACGCTCTTTCACGTACCATATATCCAGAGAAGTAGTATATAAATATCTCTTGCACGCAGCGAACATGCGGTTGAATTCAATGTGCCTGACAGATAACTTTCCTTTCGAACTTTGTATTGCTCAAATAGTCAATTTCAAATCAGTTTTTGTCCAAAATTTAGCATTTACCGATTAGTATTGCTACCGGTATATTCTTTTATACATGGTCAGTGATAAAGGCGTCTTGTTTCTGTTTTTTTTTTAGTGTAGGACGTTTCCCAATACTGTATTTTGGCTTAAATGAATTACCTTCAAACTTGGTACATATCTGTATGTATATCAAGGAGCCAATGAACTGTTAGTCATTAGGGACGTGAGGTCAAATGTTGCATGGCTGTAATCTGAAGAACCCGTTTACCGATTACCACCAAACTAGACAACTAATTCAGTGAAAGTTAATTTGGGCTTGATATATTTCAATAAAAGATCAAGCAATGGCAGAGGCCTTTTGACTGCGCGCATTCAAAGATTGTTCTAGTTGTGTTGTATTTGTGCATTAATTGTTTTTATTTTCAAATTAATAGAATAAAATAATATTACCATTTCAACAAACTAGCATTATACTTTGAGTACATGAGTCACTGATGATATTTTGTTTTATTCCTGCACTTAAAGGGATAGTTGAGTTCTGGTAAAGAGAGTACAGTTTTTGTCAAACTGAATTTTAGTAAGCAAAACCTGCACCATTACATTATAAACTAATAGTTATAACTCCACCATGCTCAAAAGAAATACAAAATTACAAATAACTAAGTAAAAGGCCTGTTATGATTTTAAAAAAGAGCCATTAAAACTCGAGAGGGCGCTCTCTGAACACTCATCGGTTTCAACCATTTTAAATAAAATATTGTGAATGTGATGCTATGTTGAGATAGTGATTAGATAGAGAGATTATCAGCAACTATTTAAAAAACACTTTTGTAAATTTTTGAAAAGAGGAAGCATTTAAAAAAAAATTAACGGCTGGTTCAAAACTGTCTAATAATTGTGGGGCCCCACATTTATCACGAGTGGTTATGTTTATGGACATTTCAGCCATTTCTGAAACGATTTTGATCAAATAAAGTTCATTCTGTCATTAAAATTGTATGCTCTTTCGAATTTGACACTCAGTTTTTCATTATCTCACGAAAAAATTATTTTGAGTAGCGCCCGCCCTCTCTACCAAAACTCAACTATCCCTTTAATGTTTTTAATTTATGAAATATTATTATATTATATATAACATTTGCATTTTCTTTTTTATATCTGTACTAAATGAATTCTGATTGACATCATTTAGCTTCAATTTTAACAAACAAATTAAAATATTAAAATATACATGTTATTATTAATATTGAAATAAACAGTAATTATATAAACACATATACTTTGATAGCCTGTGAAGTTGATCGTATTTTACATTTGTACGTATTTTCAATTTAAACCAGCACAATTAATAATGCGCACTTAACCAATTATCGCCGATATCAACTTTCAATGTGTTTTGTTGCAAAGAGCGACGTTATAAATCTTGAAAAAGTATAACCTTGAAAGGGATCATAGTACAGTTTTGGTCAAGCTTAAATTTAGTAACTAAAACTTGTACGTTATCATTGCACACTGATAGTCATAAATCAACACTGGCATAGACTGCACAAACGGTAGAAAAACAAATAAATAGCTTACCTTATCGGAAGGTCTTAATAAAAAAAATAAAAAAAATACATGAGGGCCTCTTCTAGACTCCTAAAGGATTCAACCATTTCATATCAATAATTGTCAATTTCAGATTGCTTTTGTAAAAATAATGATTACATTGATAAATCAGCAAAAACAGTTTACAAGCTAAACGTTGGTATCTTTTAGACAACATATAGACTGTTTGAATATTTTCTTTTAATATCTTATAAATGTTGGGTCCCAATAACTTTTATTCCAATCGGATATATTTATGGATATTTCAGCTGTTTCTGAAACGCTTTTTCTCAAACAAAGTTTATTTCCCTTTAAAATAATTTGACTTTTCAAATAATACACGTAGATTTCATTACCTCACAAGTGAACTATTTGTTAAAGCTCCTTCTTTACCCCAACTGTAGCATGAAATGTACTATACAGGGTGGCCCCAAAAAACGGAACGGGGCACTTCCCAAAATATAGTGCTAAAATAATTATGTCCATCTGATAGGATGTTTTTTCCAATGAAAAACGATACCAAGGACAGTCATTTTGGTCGTGTAGTTTTCGTTTTAGGGCGCTGTGAGTAACACCATGTCAGGCTCCCATTTTTTCTTAATTTTCACCTTGTGTATAACGAGCAATCCGCGCACCATTGTTAGTGTGCACTCAGCCGTGTGCAGAGAGAATGGGCATGGTCGTTCAATGGTATTACGGGCAGGAAGTGCGATTTAACTGGCACTGACTTGGTAAAAAATTGACAAAAATCGACACCTGACATGATCTCACTCACAGCGCCCTAAAACAAAAACTACACGACCAAAATTACTGTTCTTGGTATTGTTTTTCATTAGAAAAGACACCCTATCCGATGGACATAATCACTTTGGTACTATATTTTGGGAAGTTCTGTTCCGTTTTTTTGGGGCCACCCTGTATACTATGTACTATGAAATGTGCTTATCAATGTGCCTCTATCTATATACTCTACTTATATTATTTGTGTATCTTTTTGTTTATTCTACCGTCGTACCATGTGTAAGAAAAGGGTGCCGGGATTAATTTAATGATTTTCGATGTGCATATTTCAACATCCCAGTTTGTTTACAAATAAAGCAAACAATGCAATTTTATCAATATTTAGTCATGAAGATTCTATTTCAACCACTATGTATATACATTAGAGGGATAGTACAATGTTGTCAAACATAATTTTGGTAGCTAAAACTTTTAATTTATTAAAAAGTTTCGAGTTTCAACATTTGTTTTAATCGAAATATGTGAATGTGTTGTTTGGTTAAAATAATTATTCGATAGAGAGATTATCAGAAACAAATTTTAAAACTATGCTTTATATTGCTATATTTTAAGTACTACTCTGAAATGATTGACTACAAGTTGGTTTCCGGCACTTATTCCGATTATTTGAAGATATTTCAGCTTATTCTGAACCCGATTTTTAACAAACAAAGTTGATCTTGTCTTTGAATTGTGTGCTCTTTCCATTGCCTGACAAAAAAAATGATTTCATGAAAATAACAAATGTGACAAGTTTGCCTGATATTAAAGGGATAGTTGAGTTCTGGTAAGGAGAGTACAGTTTTAGTGAAACTGAATTTTAGTAACCAAAACCTGCATCATTACATTACAAACTAATAGTTATAACTAGAAAGGAACACAAAATTACAAATGACGTAGTAAAGATCATGTTATCATTCAAAAAGAGCCGTTAAAACGTAAGAGGGCGCTCTCTAAACACTCATCGGTTTCAACCATTTTGAATAAAATATTGTGCATGTGATGCTTTGTTGAAATAGTGATTAGATAGAGAAATAACCAACA
>JBAMJV010007176.1:0-32500 GCA_037951105.1 Echinarachnius parma
GCAACCAAAGCCGAAGGGGTACTAGGCTAGTACCTTCTTGACACAACCAAGATGACTTCATAAATATATAGGTCGATATGTACCTTTATAATCCCTAAGTAATAGCGAAACAAGGCATTACTAAAAGGATTAAGGGATTAAGCCACCATTACACGAACCGCACTTGTTGTGATATACTGTCTTGTAACTTTGGTCGGTATCGGCAAATATGTGCTTTGATGACTGTTCAGAATTACACAAAAAGGCGCCATGAGTCACTTAAACCACGTAATCCACTTTATCCCAGATTAAAGCCATGTTCGAATGCAAGTATAAGGTGGTAAACAAGACAATAAATAATACAGTTCATGTCCACTTGTGTATTTAGTGAGATGAGTCGCCACCGTGTACATGTATATGACTTTAGATTTAGATCCTGTTAGGGGTACACATGCAGCCACACAATATATATCGTGAGTTAGACACAGTTTTGTTCGCCCTGCAAATCGTATCTATTGATTTATTTGTTAATCAAATATTGCTCAAAATTTGATTTCATTTAAAAGCTTTCGTCATAATCTCTACAACCAGGTTGGGCAAACAAATCCATATCCTTCCAATGACGGGCCAATGCAAGTTTGGGCCTTTTAGTCAGTGGTCAACGGGACCCCATCCCCAACATATATGTCGATGCTTCAGTGGCGGATCTACGGGGGGGGGGGGGGGGGTTTAGGGGTTTAACCCTCCCCCCCCCCCCCCCTTGGGCTGCAAGTGAAAATGTGACGTGGAAAACATCACTTACGGGGGTTCAAAATAGCCAAAAAAAATCGCGCTTCGCGGCTCGTGGACGATGCTCCGCATCGTCATTGGGTCAAACCCCCCCTTAGCAAAAAGACATCACTTATACGGGGGTTCAAAATAGCAACAACAAAATCGCCGCTTCGCGGCTCGTGGACGATGCTCCGCATCGTCATTGGGTCAAACCCCCCCCTTAGCAAAAGACATCACTTATACGGGGGTTCAAAATAGCAAAAAAAAAATTAAACAAAATTAAACAAAACATCCATTCGTCTCATTTCGTTTCTTGTTCGGCGAATGTGTTTATTATGGCCAATGTCCGGTATTTTACCCGATGGAAAGTTTAGTGTGCATGAGAAATATGGAGACAACTTTCACCACCGGATAATTTCCCCCCGCAAATTGCCTATCCGTCGGGCATCCGTTTGCGCCGTCCGGTGATATGTGACAACACCCATATAGAAAGGGAAAACCTGCACAAAGTAATAGTTATAATTTCACCATGCTCGAGAAGTATACACAATTTACAAACGACTAAGTAAACCCCTGTTATCATTCAAAAAGAGCCGTTACAACTCAAGAGGGCGCTATTTAAAAAAATCACTGGTTTTATCCATTTTTCATACAAATTTTGCAAATGTTTTGTTAAAATAATATCATCAACGACTTTTTAAAAACCTATTCAGATTTTTTTCCAAGTAGTCTTTAAACATTTTTTTAAAAAAATCTAAAAAGTCTAAATATCCCCCGGTGATTGCCGGTGAAGAATCTTTTGAATAAAAAATACTTATGGATATTTCAGCCGTTTCTGAACCGATTTTGATCAAATAAAGTTTATTCTGCCATTAACATTGTATGTTCTTTCAAATTTGACAGTCAGTTTTTCATTATCTCGCAAAAAAATATAGGGGGGCACTTCGGAAATACAAATACTCAACGGTACCTTTAATGTATTACTTATATACCCATCGGCATCACTGATTGATGTTATAAATTGTCATAAATTATATGTAAGCGTTATAGGGCAGGTGAGGGGTCCTATAGGTGCTGCAGCTAGCGCCACCCCCCCCCCCCCCCCCCCGAGTTTTGAAACGGCAAACTTTTGGAAATTGGCATCTCAATTTCTGGCAATTTGTCAGTTTCAGGGCTTTCTAGCAAAATCATGTTATTATAGGGCAACACCGAGGCACACTCATTGTCACATTCGAGCAAAAAAATAATGGCATATGACCACATACTTTTGAAAATGACAACATTTGGGCAAAGGCACATGAAATTCTGGCAAAACAATGTCCGTAATTAGAAATAGTATCAAATTTAGGAACATTTCTGTAATAAATTTTTTGGGCCAAACCGATATCATATTGGGGCAAGATCATGTAATTTTCGTCCGAGGGGGGGGGGGGGGGGGGGGTGTATTTGTATTTATTCATGGTGATGTTTAAAAGCCGCTGCATCGTTCTAGGTACCAGGGGGTGTTTCACAAAGATCCTAAGTTGAACTTAAAAAGTATGGAAAGCCATTAGTTTCTTTGAAATCAATTGTAAAAGTCTTTTTAACAGGCATAACATGTTGATTCAAAATATATTTTCTATTATCAAGGAGATTTCATGTTCTTCATGTACAATTTATGAAAAGTCTAAAATACTTGAATTTTTGCTATTGAATATATTTTATTTCAAGGCTTATACAAATGGCTTACCATATTTTATAAGTCCAACTTAGATTTAAGTTCAACTTAGGATGTTTTAGGATCTTTGTGAAACACCCCCGGGTTAGATTTTCACAATTGATAGGGTGTGTCAGAAATATCACCAAATACCCATCATTATAGATCAAGGCCATATAATGCATGTATATATTTTTCACGCAACAAATTATCTTTTTAATTCCCAACATAATTATCTGCTCAGGTGAGAGTGTCTTCTTACAATATGTAGGCCTGCATCTATTTTGTGTAAGTTTGGCCTTTGGCTGTTGTTGTTTTATTTTATATAGATAGATGGCACATATTAGTGTCGACGATCATTATCTCACTAACACACATACACACACACACACACACACACACAAGCACAATCCTATCCCACAAATTGAACACCAAACACACAGTATGAATACACATTTCAGTCTCATCTTCCCCTGAAAAATCCAAAGAGATGAATAAACTTGATTATGAAATAGTTAACAGTTTAATTTACTATTTTACCATGTATTTTATGTCTGGCAAGTCCAAGTAAATTGATGCAGTTTCATTTGGCCTTGAAGCTAACTCAAATTCTTGTACGGTGGAACCTCCTTATAACAAGGTACATGTATCTTGTTATACCATGGTAAATACAAGATGTATACAGAATGTTACAGATGTTGTACCAGGAAATATTAATGTACACATAAGTCTAAACTGACCAGAAATATACAAATGACAATGAGCAAGGATTATGCTATATCAGAGCTCTTTATAATGACATTTCACCAACTTTGCCACACCACTTCCCCAAAGAATGTAGAGGGTGGTGGTGGAGGAAATGATGATGATGATCTACGTAACTTACAAAGCAATATTAATCAGATAAACACATTCAAAGGTGTCCATTCCTCCAAATCTGGTAGACTACATTTGTCCGAAAAGAGATGTTTTGGGGGCAAGTGTTAAAGCTTCCAAGTTCATCTGTGTTGTAATGAACATGAAAAGGGGAGTTCCAGAGGCTTGGAGCAACTGATGAGAAGGCACAATTACAATATGTACGGAAGTTGTGTACATGGATGGGGCTTGAGTAGACCAGTGGCCCATTTAAAGTGAGGCCTGTAAAGTGTCAGATATTGCTCAAAATGACATTTGAGACTTCAATCCTGTACCAAAATCATTGTAAGATATGTCCGAATGATGTGTGAAAGTTTCATTTAAAAAGAACACTGCTTTCCTGGTTATAAAGCGAAAATATGCGTCAGCTTTTACAACGGACGTTTATGAGGTTAATGACCGTTAACGCTTTTGAGCTGAATGATAGATATCGTCATACTGAAGGGGCATTTTTAAAATCTAACCCTATTTTATTCTTCTCTTACCATAAGCTAAACAACACGGTAGAAGAGAAACAAGGAAGCTCCAAGTAATTTTCGTGGAGTAAGACACTTTACAGGCCTCACTTTAAGTGTCCAATTATTGTAACTACCATGGCAACAACTGTAATGCTCCATGCTGATTGGCTGTTGACCAAATAGTTACAATAATAGTTACAATAGTTACAACAATTGCAAGTGTTTTATGAAATGGACTACTGGACAGCAACGACGCTCCTCTACTATATACCCTTGATCATGGACAGCCTTCAATATCAATAATAAGACCTTAAAGGGAGCCAAACGCTGGCATTTTTTCTACTGATACTAATAAGTGCATGATTCTTGTCACTTCTAGTCGTATATTTCTTCTTGGGTATCACTAATACTGGAAATAATAATTTTTTTGGAAACCACTATCATCTGTTTTGACTGAACACTGGAGGCTGCCATGTTTTCCAAATGTACCATATGGAACGTCATCTGACCTTGCACTAACAAAAGCGGCTTACATACAAAATCGGCTTACATAACCACTGACATGGCAGCAGATTCAACAGCAGCAGTTACACAATGCTAGAAATGAACCTTTTTGCCTCGTGGCCCAACATTGTTGAATTTTGAGTGGCCCAAACCCTAAATCTGGTGGCCCCAAACGAAGAAAAATATAACAAATTCTGTTAAATTTGGTTGCCGAATGGGCCAGTAGAATATAGGATCAATGAAATTTGGTGGCCCCAGGCCCCTACGCTAATTTTGAGCACTGGGTTACATAACCTGCATGTTTGTGCGCACTCAGATGATGTTTCATGTGGTACCATGGGAAACATGGCAGCCTCCAGTGGTCAGTCAAAACATTTGATATAACATATAACATTAAAATACAAGGAATCCAGACCTGTAAAATGACATTTTTTAAAGGTCCCTATAAAGAGGTTCCATTGGACTACCGAAATCACATGGGTAGATGAAATGTTTGTTTTGTGTCCCTGTTGTTTATAACGAGAGTCAACTGTATTCACAGAGAAGTTCACATGTTGAGAGGCTCTACGAGTGGGCCAATGGGAAGGCTGCTAGCAGGTCACATGTTGCGAGGCACAGTCGGCCAATGGGAAGGCTGCTAGCAGGTCACATTTTGAGAGGCACAGTCGGCCAATGGGATGGCTGCTTCTTGTCACAGTTCCTGTCAAACTGCATCTGAATGGCGGTCTCCATACCATGGATGGCGGGCGAATCCTTCCCATACAGCAGCTGAAAAGAAATAATGTAAAATGAAATGAATTTTTATCAAATAATATATTTTGGCTGCAACAAGTTTCAACATAAATTTTAAAAGAAAACCAAAAACCAATACAAAATATTATAAAACAACACTGTAGGTCTTATTTTCAGCATACTTTGGAAAGTTGTTCATATGTATACCATGCAAACAAACAAGTACAAAATGAGACTAAAATTCATTGCATTTTTACTATTTTATGAAACTCATTTACAGAAAACATGTTTGTTGTAATCGCCAGCCCCAAAACCTTTTGCTCATTATGCCACTGTATCTTCTTATTATATGAAACAATGTCTGGGGGCCACTTCATTGGGGATCCATAAACATTCTTCTAAATGAGTCTGGGATTACCTTCATCTCCTCAGCCCTTCTCTTTCCTGGCTGCTCAGTGGGTGCACCAACAATCAGTTTCTTCTTACTTTTCTTGGAGCTGGGGCACTTTGCCTCAAACTCATCTTCATAGTCCAGCACGCTCTCCGTCTGTTGCCCAGCAACCATTTCCTCCATCCCATCTCCTCCTTCCTCCCTGCTTCTCTTCTTGCTCAGTTCAAGCCTTGCCTCCTTGAGCTCCTCCCGATGTTTCTGCGACTGGAGGAAAAACGCCCGCATCTCTTCGCTGAGTTCCACTTCAAATTCCTCCTGTTTGCCATCGTGAGAATGATCCACCACGCTCCTCCATTCTCTTCTTGCTCCTCGTCATCCAGGCCGTTGTCAAGGTAATCAACATCACTCTGATCAGTCGCATATCTGTTGTTGCCACGGTAACCACCAAGTGATGGATGCGGCTGGTTCAAGTGATGAGAGTGGGGTTGTTTGTTCTCCTGATATTGCTGATGCCCAGGATGATGATGACACTTGCTCTGCGAAGTCTCCTGGTTGTACCAGGAAGAGTGTACATTGCAGGTATGATGAGGTGGATTTGAATGGAGATATTGCTGGTTGCAGTGCATCCAATACTGATAGTTTTGGTAGTACTGGTGATACACTTGAAGCCAAGAGCTCGCTGCAGATTCCTGAGGAACACTGGCCCTATTTCCAAGCACAGAGTGTTGGAATTCATCCATGACTTTATCTCATTGTAGTGCGACCAATAACGATCATACTTCCTGTCTGCAAACCAGGGATCTGTTATGTCGCCTTCCTCTTCTTCCAATTTAGTCTCTAAAGCAGCTTCTGCCATTGTGCTTGCAGGTAGGGTATGTATTATTGTCTTGTAGGGAAGGTCACAACCTTGAATCTAGAAGAAGAAAAAAGAGAAAAGAAAAACTTATAAGGAATGTTTTTTTTTCTTCAATGTAAATGGTTTGAGTGCCATCGTTTCCAATATGTTCTTGTCTTAAGGCAGCCCAGCTAGGAGTAAGTATTCCAATTAGTTCAGAGGAACGTTTGAGACACCCCTGTAAGTCAAGGGGCTTACTGCGTAAGAGACATGAGACATGTTACATTTACATTTGGACATTTGTTTACATGTATACAAACGTTTTGATTCCGAGATATGCAATTACATTCCGACTGTTGTTTGCCGACAGAAAAGATAAATATACCAGTGTTCATTTTTTAACTAATTTTGTTCGCGATTACGAGCATTGTACTTTTAACTTTGTTATTTGTTTGTTTTGTTTTTTCTGTTAGGCGGCTTGCTTGCTATTTGTTTTCTCATATTATAGCATACTTCCTGCCATGATACCTTCCATATATGCATGATTACATAATATACATTTTCTTCCTCCTTCTCTGTCCTGCTTATACGTAATTAGTAATTACTGCGAACAAGCTATGCATGATATGCGAATGGGAAATTTGTTCGCAGTAAATTGCTTCGCACTTCTTCGGCTTCGCGCTTGTTCGCAGACTTACTTCGCACTTCTTATTCTTATGTTCGCGCTAATGATAATTAGTAGGACCCAAATTTGTACACGACTCGAAATATGGGATCAAATACCTTCATAAGGCTTAGACTAGTCTAAGGCACACATACACATAGGTACATTAGTCAATAGCGTTGTGCGGAGATCTAGATCAACCTCTTCCGCCTGCTGCACTATCCAACACAAAAACATTTTTTGTCGGCCGATTTCTCCCTCCATTTACCAGCAAATGCAAAACAACTTTCGTTCATGTGATCCACAATTTATATACTTTGAATTTGATAATAATTACCGACTCTGTTGTTTTGAAAACTGCAAAATGTAGAAAAAAACAGATTATTTGCCGTCCGTTTTCCTTACCGATGCGTCCTAAAAGTAAAACATAGCGTTAAACTGTTGAACGGTACAGTGTGGTCTAAGACTAAGGGTCGATTTAGATCGGATGGGCAAAAATTCGGAAATATCGGCACTTTTTAGAGACAGCTGTGTAAATAATATAGTCCGGAGTCTGAAAAGGCCGATATACACTGTATATACTAACAGTGCAAGTGCGCTACCACACACTCGCACTTGCACTCTCTTAGTATATACAGTGTATATCGGCCATTTCAGGCTCCGTGAGATACTTACACGGAAATAAACGCATGGGACTGACTTGAAAAGGGGTGGTCGAACGTCGTCGGAGGTCTTTGAAACTTCTAGACTAGTCACTGGATTTTCCAAAAGCAGAAAGATTTCGGTAGATACAAAGGTTTCATTCACATGGGTTATCTTAGGTTTTACTGGACTGAATTGATCGATGCTTCGCCTTCGGCCTTCAATGGATGCCTAAGTACCTAGGCTAAGGCTATGTCTATGCTAGTATTATTATTATGCGCACGTTCTCACACAACTGAAATTTTCGAATATTTTGATTGCGCTTAGTGCAGTGTACTATAGAATATACAAATACACAGCTACAGGAGTAAATTAATCGCTTACTTCATTCACAATCACAGCGCGAGGTACGGTGTATTACGTAATGTGGCGACTCGACTTCATTTGAAACACAACCACCACACACACGTCCACCAGTCCAGTCTCTGACTTTTAGCTTGGGAGTCTACTCTTAGCTCTTTGCACTTTGCCACGCCCTATCGATCAGTCATTCCTCGTTTGAATTTGAAACAAGGTAAATATAGATCATTGCATTGTGGTTTTGAGAGATGAAATTGAATGTTCTGTTATTTAATTGTATATTTAGTTACTCTTTTCATGATGGGATTTGATTTGATTTAGTTGACGTGGTGTGTTGTCTGTAGAGTCACTCATGATACAGACACTGAAAATTGTATGCTCTTTCAAATTTGACACTCCGTTTTTCATTACCTCACCAAAACAAATAATATTAGTTATTACTTTGATCATTGAAGTTGACAATTGCGACACGATCATGCCGATATTAATAATATTTATCAATTGTTTTGTCGCGAGCGAGAGCAAGACTCGGCTTGCGTGAAAATTTAGTCAGATAAATATGACGTTTTGGGGCCGGGCCTATTTTAAAGGTGCACCTGTAATTGTAAAGTGTCAGATATTGCCCCAAATTACATTTGAGATTTCAATCCTTACCAAAATCATTGTAAGTAAGATATGTCCGAATGATGTGTGAAAGTTTCATTGAAATAGAACACTGCTTTCCTGGTTAAAAAAGCGAAAATTTGCGTCGGCTTTTACAACGAATTACTGTATAACGTGTATGAGGTTTATGACCGTTTATTAACGCTCTTGAGCTGAATGATTATCAATGATAGATATCATATCGTCGTACTAAAGGGGCATTAAAAAAAATCTAACCCTATTTTATTCTTCTCTTACCATAAACCAAACAACACGGTAGAAGAGAAATGTGGACTCTCCAAGTAATTTTCGTGGAGTTAGACACTTTACTGGTTTCACTTAAACATATTGAACAGTTAAAACTGGAGTCCGTCAACGTCAGTGTTACTTGTTATTCAGTCAACGTAAAGACGCTGCCAAAATGTCATCTGACTAGTATGGAAATTGTGTAAATTTGTGTTGTGATTGTGCTTTTGTCAGTGTCATTTTTCATTTTACTGTATTGTACATGGTTGGCGATTTAAATCGCCGCAATAAAAAAAAAAATCACTGATTAAATCATCAGACTTGTGTGTCGTAATTTGTTTTTGTGGATTATGTTAGAAAATATTTTTTTAAAATAGATTAAGTTACATGTCTGTGTCTCTTTGATACAAATGCCCTGGCCTACAATTAGGCTTAAAGGGATCTAGTAACATTGTCCGAATCCTCAAAACTTACAAGTCCAGAACTCTAGTGGTTCTCTCATACCATGTAATATTCATTAACAACATTAACAAAGCACGGGACAGGTTTTGTTTTTTTTCAAATTTCCATTTCGTTCAAAAGTTATAATTCAGATGTTAAACTGTCTATGGGATAATTTAAGCCGTGTACAAAGTAAGTGTAATAGTTAAAGTGAATATCACTTTGCAGTTTTGCTCATTTCTCGGCCAAAAAACATCCAATTAATGTGAAATTTTCACACATCACTTTGTGGACATATCAGATCACATCAATACACATTTGATTAATTCACTCATCACTTTTTGCACTTGTCAACAAAGTTACTAGATCCCTTGCCCAGGGCACATCTACAATGTATTGTAAATGGTCCTGATAGGACCATTTACTGCTCACAGTGGTAAAAATCTACGGGACACAATTTGAACTACAAACAGAGAGAAAAGAACAGCATATCTAAAGTAAAAAAATGCATACCTAGGTTGAAGCTGATTTTATGATTTATTGTACAAAATTTCATTTTCAAAATGATAAGTCATACTTACAAAAATCGTCATATAAGTTCCATTTCTTTCTCTTCCTGCTCGATGTCCCATCGTAAACAAAGAAAGCCCGCCCGCAACATGCGGAGGCCGCTTATTATTGTCCAAAACAAGCCAACTCGCGATCTAAAAGCATGCCCGCCGTATCCGATTTCGGATACGTCGTATCAGAATTCGGATACGCCGTGTCAGAATTCGGATACGGTAACACGTGTGGTGTGGGAAGCTTGCGGGAAATACATGACAGTCATCCAGATAGCAGCAACACTTTCGAGAGGGATCACGACTGAGATTTTCTCAGTCTTTTTATTTTCCAAAACTGCAGATTTTCCATTTTTTCGACATTTGATGAATAATTTGGACCATTTTGGTAAGTTCATATAACACTTGTATAATTTTTAGGGCCAGTCATGATTGATTTTGTTGAATTTAAGATAAGAATTTTGTGTGAAATTTTGACAAACTTTTTTTGTACTGTCCCACATTGTTCCCGTATAGCGCAGCATTACAATGTAGTGTTGTGTGGCCCAGGGCAAGTACAAATTAAAGGGCATCAAGCGTGGGGATGCTACACAGTGGGTCGCCATTTTGAACTGGGCTAGTTTGCGCGCACCGCATGACACTGAGCTAACGTGCATCACGCACCGTGCGCAACGTGTACTTAAGATGGCGCCGCGCATCTGATTTGACGAATCTGAAGTACCTTTAATGTTGGGCAAGTAAAACTACAAAAATGGTCTAGTTTGGTTGCCCGATTGCAGATTGGCAGCTTAATTGATCAAATACAAGGGAAAACTGTAATTCCTAATGATTAAATCTCATCAGGACAAGAACATTTTCTGTTCAGGCAAGTAAGACTGAAAAATATATATGATTTTACTTTACCGATCGGGACAGTAAAGAAAAAAGTAAGTGAGGAGGCTGAACATTTTTTCATAAAATCACTTATTTTCAAACAAAATCAGAATTTAAATAGAAGAAATAGATTTGTTTGGGACTTGTTTTAATTCATAATTTCCCCAAGACCCAACCCTGGCCTTAGAGCTTGTTAAATTGCTCTTGTTATGGTTTCAATTGCCCCTACATTTTTCTAAAAAATCAAAAAAATCACACGACCCTGATACAAAATATGATAATAAAAAATAAAAAAGTAATATTAAAAGTATCCCCAAAACCATTTTTGGTATAGGTTTTTTAGCTCATCCGGCCCGAAGGGCCCGATGAGCTTATGCCATGGCGTGGCGTCCGTCGTCCGTCCGTCCTTCCGTCCGTCCGTCCTTCCGTCCGTCCGTCCGTCCGTCCGTCCACAGTTTTCAAATGCTTCTTCTTCGTTATTTTTCAACTGATTTTGATTCTGATTGTTTCATAAGATAGGGCTAGGAGGGGGATTTAAAACTTCTACACAGAATCGTGAAATTCATTATATATGCTAATTTATGCAAATTTATTCGAAATCACAAAAAATGCTTCTTCTCCTTCATTTCTTGACCGATTTTGATTTGGTTTGCTTTATCTGGTAGAGCTAACTTTGGTACACTAAACTTCTACACAGAATTTTGACATTTTTCTCCATTAATTGATTATGGTAATTTATGCAAATTTATTCCAAAATCACAAAAAATGCTTCTTCTCCTTCATTTCTCGACTGATTTTGATTTGGTTTGCTTTATCTGGTAGAGCTAACTTTGGTACACTAAACTTCTACACAGAATTTTGAAATTTTTCTCCATTAATTAATTATGGTAATGTTTTAATTATTACCATAATTAATATTATTAAGCAAACGCAGTCACATTACCCCTATCTTACAAAATCTCCACTGGTTGCCCGTGAAGGACCGTATAGTCTTTAAAATTCTTCTATTAGTCTATCATATTGTAAATGAAACAGCCCCAGAATATAATAAGTCTTTGTTACGTCAATACCAAACCACACGAACTTTACGATCCTCATACTCTGGTCTTTTACACATTCCACTTTCTAAAAAGTCTTGGGGGGAACGAGCTTTTGCTCATGCCGGACCAGCCCTGTGGAATTCATTACCACAAGAGCTGAAGAACTCCAACTCTTCGGCATCCTTCAAGGGCAACCTAAAATCTCATTTGTTCACTTGTGCGTTTTGAAGACAGACATTCTTTATGTATATATATATTCCTTTTCTATGATGTACAAAATTTCCTTATGTTCGTAATGTATTTATGTTGTAAAGCGCCTTGAGCATTTAATCAAAATGGATAATGGCGCTATATAAATCTTATGTATTATTATTATTATTATTATTTATTTATTTATTTATTTATTTATTTATTTATTTATTTATTTTTATTATTTATTTATTTATTTATTATTATTTTTTTTTTTATTATTATTTTTTTTTTTGTTTTTTTTTTGTTTTGTTTTGTTTTGTTTTTTATTTTTTTTTTTCCCATGTCCCTTCTGGGCATCAAATTTATATTTTTTCACTCTAATTTTTTTAAAATTAATTTTTATGTCCCTTCCAGGGCATCACATTTTTATTTTTTGACCAGTTGAAAAGTGTACCACATGAAATTTGCGATATTTGATGTTGCGAGATGCCGGATGAGCGCTACGTCATTGACGTTCTGGTTTTCATCTCTGTCCTTTCTTTGTATACTATACAGGAAAACAAATTAATGAATCTCAAACATATTCTATGCATTTTGGGAAAGAAAAAAAAATCTGATTTAAATTTTAAAAATCGTGATTAAAAAAAAAAAAAAGTAAATAAATAATTAATATATTTTTTTTTTATTTTTTAAATCATGATTTTTCCCAAACCTAGTATTGTATGTTTTTAATGTAGTTCAGAAGAATGTTTGCAAGTAGAGACATTTAACATTTATCATTTGGACACTTTGTTTATACTAGCATGTTAACAAAAATGTCTGAATTATAAATGTTAAATGTCTCTACAAATGTTCTTCTGAACTAATTAAATGACTGTATAGTATCAGTCTGGAGTCTCTGGACCACTCCTGATACCTGACAAATTACTTAGAGTGTGGTATATCAATATAATGGCACATATTTAAAGCTATAAACCTGAATCAAAGCCGGGATTTCACCATACCTTTAAACATTTAAAATTCTTAAATGCTAAACTTTTTAAAACGTTTAAACATTTAGTTAACGTTCTGACTCGGCAATTAAATAGTAAAAAACATTACATGTACACACGCACACACATTCTGGCATGCGCAAAAACAAATTTGTAACTTGAGGCCCTTCATAATCTATGCATAATTTATTAACATGCACTCTGACAGGCATTTTATCTTATCTTATACTCACAGTCGTTTTTATCAAATATTGTATGATGGGTGTTACATATACTGCTAACAGCTGCTGCTAATCATGCTAATTGAGTAATGTAAGTAATTTAGAATCGTAATAAATCTATATCAAAGTCAGAATTCACTAATATGGCTTACTGTGTGGTCAGCAATATAGGAGGTAAGATATTTTTCTCGGCCAAACTACTGTAAACGTGGTAATGTTCGCGGTGCATTTATTTTCGCGGATTTCGTGCTGGAGTCCGCGTCCGCGAATATAAATGGGTGATTTGCAATAGGTGTGAACAATTGCTCGGCCGCGAAATTAAAAAGCCGCGAATGTGTTTTTGTGTCGCTCAGCGCGAAAATGACAACGTTTACAGTATTACTTTAATACTGGTAGAGGTAAATGTATACTTATTTTGAAAAAAATATTGTCTAAAGCCAGTCAAGTGTTTATTGCTCTGTTAGCATAATTATTAAATATTTGAAATGATCACATGAAGATGATGGAAGAGCTATGTTAGTCTATAATTCTTTCATTTACTTGAAGTTAAGATTATTTTTAATTATTTTCTTACAATTTAAATCATTTGCAGTAATTTGGGAATAATGTTACCATAAGATTAAATTATAAAACAATTCTAGCAGAAATTGTTTGTGACACGTGCGAAGGAACTTTTAAACACCTTATATAAAAGAGGTCTGATATTAATATTTAAAAATTGGTTAAAAAGAAATGTTGATGGCTGGTCCACGCTCTTATGATATTCTATTGCTTTTTTACATGACTAGACCCGATACAGTAATTTGCATGGTCCCAATTACCAAGGTTCTTGTACTTGAGCTTAAGTGAGCTCCCACCGTACATTGTATTGTGTGTATACTATTATTCCTACATTCTACAATGCTTGAATTTATCAAGCTTCATTTATTACCTTAGTTTTATTACATGATGTTTACACTGTTACACACCATAAACTTGTGAATAAATACTAGTTAATTACACAGCCACCCTGATCATGGTACGAAATATATTACAGATATATCTTCTATTTAGTGCACTTGTGAGTCGCTTCCCATACAATATACATTGGAGTTTGAAACAAGGTCTGCTGGTACTGACTACTGAATGCATGAAAATACTTATCTGATTTTGTGCTTTGAGTAAGCATTTTTAGAACTTGAAGACTTTTCTACAATGTCATCGTCATATTTATATTTTCTGTCTTTGAAAAGTAACTGCCTTAGATATTTTTTCTGGGTGTGTGTGTGTGTGTGTGTGTGTGTGTGTGTGTGTGTGTGTGTGTGTGTGTGTGTGTGTGTGTTTGTGTGTGTGAATATATATATATATCTCATTCAAATATTTGGAGTGTTCAGAATTCAGATCTTTCTACTAGCAGATGAGGTGATTTTGAACAGCTAGTTCAGCTTGTGAGTGCTCCTTCATCCTAGTGAACCTTGAAATATATTTAATTTATAATTTATGTGCCTTTAGATTACCAATCCTCCAGTTCCAAAGATGACATTTCAGGCATTGTTTTTGGTGAATGTCATTGCTCTCCTGATTGAGATGTGATTTTAAATAATCAGTTTGTTGCTTGATCAGTTGTTTGAAATGCAATTTTCTCCCTTTGCCTTGAACTTGATTATCATCATGCATACATGTAGCTTTTATTTTATTCCATTGCTAATCATTATTGCTGTTCCTAAAAGATTTAGGTGCCTTAAGGGACCAATCTTCCACTGAAGCTCCAAGCAGAAGAAATTTTAGGCAGTGTTTGGGGTGTGTGTCCATACTCTCCAGATGATCCGTTTTTTCTAAGCAGTGTGTTTCCTCGATTGTGTCGAAATGCACTTCTATCCACATAATTATATATTATTACATTTCAATGCTATGATTATTGCTGTTTAGGTGTCTTTAGGGACCAATATTCCAAGCAGATGAGATTTGAGGCATTTTTTTGTTGGTGTGAGTCCTTACTCTTCTACTGATGTGGATTTTTTTTGTTGTACATACTCTACAGTCTACTCACTGTACATATAGTTGATTAAAAATGAGCAAAGACAAATAGACGTCGCCGAGAATCAAACCCGAGACCTCCGGATTGCTAGACCGGTGCTCAACCATCGTGCCACAAAGACCCTTGAATGGGGGACGTTCGTATGAAACCCTTTTCACTGCTCAAATATACTTTATTATTGATAATTATTGCCTTTCCCTCAAATCTATAGGTGCCTTTAGGGACCAATCTTTGATGCAGATGAGATTTCAAGCAGTGTTCTTGGTGTGTGTTCTTACTCTCCTTCCCGTGCTCGAAGCCTGTAACAAGGAGACCATCATGGCAGATCAAAACAAGTGGCCCGAGCTTGTAGGAAAGGTACTGTATCCAATGATAGAATTTACTAGTAACTCATTTTGCCTTGTAGCCCAGTCTGGCATGTCATTTTTCTTTCTTCAAATTCCAACCAAGTATGTATCAATTCCCAGTCACTCAAAACCTGATTCTGGTGTTCCCAAACACTATAAACATTACAAATGTGTTATAATTGGTTGCCCCCATTCAGGCCAGTGGAATTAAGCATTGATAACGAAATTTGGTTGCCTGAAGCTAAATTGTAGTGGCCCAGGCAAGCGGGCCTGTGCTAATTTCAAGCAATGTTGTATCTATGCCTATAGATGGAATGATGTACAATACACTGCAAGGAAAGAATTAATTTTTAATTTTAGGGGGCTTCTTTTTAAATCTGAAGGATATCAAATGATATTTCATATAATACCCTATGATAATTTTAGGGGCTACCTACTGATTTCAGGGGGATATTTTGAAAATTAGGGGCAAAATCGCCCTCAGCCCCTGTATATTTCCTACCCTAATTGTCCCTGCTCGATTGGATTTTTTGCAAGGTATATTTTACCTATTTAGCAGGTGTACCTGATTGAATTGGGAAAATTACATTCAGAAACATAAATGTTTGGTCAAATCATACCCCTTTAAATTTTAAAGTGGAGAATACCATATCATAAGATTATTTTATAATCAGTTGTGGTTTAATGGTTTTATATAAATCCCTTAGCCTAGGTGAGACGAGTGATCTTCTTGACTAAACCCCACCCCCCCAAAAAAAATAAAAAAATAAAAAAATTAAATATAAACATTGGAAGTGAGAACCTCCCTGATAATCATGTTAACACACATCAATACTAAGCTGTTTTTTCACGGAAGAAAAAATCAAACTAATAAGCAAAATAACAATTTGTTTGGTCTACACATTTCATTATTTATATTTCCATGTGATAAGGATAGGCATGGGATGATTTAACTCTAGAAATGCCAACATGACCCCTTTAAATCTCACAGAGATAAATGTACAAAACGTTTCAGAGAGCTATTTTATTACCTCTGTTTTTTTAATAAATGTTATAAAGAACGCTTGTACAATAGAACCTCATAAATAATAAAGAACTTGAAACCATGAAAAGTACCTTGTTATCTTGTTAAGGGTAAAAAATAAGAGCTTGGACCAGCAAAATTTGTTATATCACAAATATCAGTAAAAGTTTCAATTTTTATTTTTGTTATGTATTATTTTTTGTAATGCACTTTCTTTTGTCTATTCCTTGAACAGACTGGAGAGGAGGCCAAGTCAGCCATTTTGGCAGTGAGACCAAATCTAGAGGTATAGTAATAATCTCTCTCTTTCTACCCATTTCCCTTATAAGATATAAAAGCCCCCAAGGAAAAAAAAAATGGGGCCTCAACCCTCGAGGTGATTTTCCCCTAAAATGCCCAAAAGAGTCCCCCCCCCCGGAGGCTTCCAAAACAATAACAACAACAACGATATAATAAAAACGGGCCCATAATTTCTCACAGAGTACAATAGTGCTTTTTTATGGTAGCTAAGCTTGTGTAGTCGTCCCCATAATTACATTTATTTTTTCCCTGAAATCCTCAGTGAATTTCTGTATTTATTTTACAATTATGCATCATGACACAAACATATTCAACATCTGGTGTACAAATTTTAATAAAAACCAAACGTGTCACTGAAATTTCAGCAGTTAAAAGGACTTAGTATCATTGTCAAAATCCTCAAAATCCAATTGGAATTCTAGCAGTTCCCTCATACCTTGTTGTATTTGTATTAGCAATCAAAGCATTGGACAGGTTTCGGTTTTTCAAATTTCCCTTTCGTTAAAAAGATATTTACGATTGAAGTTTTCAGATGTTAAATAATCCAATGGATCGTCAAAACCGTGTGCAAAGTGAGTGCAATGAGTTAGTGAATGTCACTTTGCATTTTTGATCATTACTCTGCCATATAACGTCCATTTAACTTGAAATTTTCACACAACACCTAGTGGACATATCAGATAAAGCAATAATATACATTGTATCAACCACTCATCACTTCTTGCACCATCTAAACAAAGTTACTAGATTACACAATTTATGTATTGAAAGAGATATTTTTTTTATTCTTATGAAGGATGCAAATTTAATGTTTATATCGTCTTATTCAGTATGTGTTAGACGTTACGTACAAGTTACCTCTCATAAATTGAAAATTTGCTGTTTTGTCAATATGCCAAGTAGATCATTAGTGATGAATATGATTCAACTGAGCCTGTTTTTAAAAGAAATCTTCTTGTGTATCATTGCTCATTTTTCTTTTGCATTTATTTATTTATTTTGTCATTCAGATCCAGATTATGCCTGAAGATTCCATGATGACAATGGATTTCCGTACTGACCGTGTGCGCATTAATGGTCAATCCCGAGGGAAAAGTATCCAAGGCGCCCTCTGTCGGTTAAATTGAAAATTTGTGCCCTGAGCTTGTCATCGTTCATGCATTGAATAAATAAATTTCACAGATTATGAAAGTAGAATTATCGATCAAGAATTATCGATCAAGATGTTTATTTTTGCAATATATATTTTAAAAAGTATATCTTAAAGAAATTCCAAATTAAGTTGTATTCTTACTTATTGATCAAAAAATGTGTGCATTAAAAAAAAGAAAAAAAAAGAGAGAGAATGGTGTAACTATTTACACATAATGTTGTTTCTTTGTATCAAATTCATAATATGAAAGACTTTCAAAGTATCTCTACTATTGAGTACCAAAGTAGTGATGTCACACTTGTTTTGTTCTAACATGGCGTAGAACCATTACCATTTGGCAAGGCACAGCTGTGGTGTTACACTTTTCTACTCTATATACATTATATTTCATCAGATAGTAGTATACTCTATCATTTTTGAATTGGATAGTAGTAGTATTTCTTATTTAGATGATATCGAACTTTGGGGGAATTTTCATTTTTTAAAATCATGATTTGATTGATATAGCGCCTAATATGGACCATCTCGAAGCGCTTTACCTAGTGATATTCACAACAAACAAGTACAATTTGGTTTAATAGACATAGGCTATCACGTAAAGTCATAAACTATGAATGTGCCTTGCCCGATTACTTTGTTGGTCAGATTGGTACTGTATCATTGCACAGATCTGCAGTCTATTATTCTTGTGTGATATAATTAGATTCAGATTTATCGGCTTTTACAGTACAATTTCACTTTACTCTTGAGTCAGCATTATAATATGGTACTAAACCAGAGGAAACCTCTTCATATTTTAGGGCTACTGTGAACTGTCCAAGATTTATTCTTTATTGAATCTATCAGAATTATAGAGGCTATTTTATGATTTTATGATTTTTTCGGGACTAAATTGCCCTGAGCCCCCATGTATTTTTTCACTCGTACTTAAACAGATGTACTAAAATTGCCATATAAACCAAATATTCCTTTCCATCTTGATTGTAAAACACAAATATATGTTTAAATTGATTTAGAATATAAATTTCATTTGTGTGTCAATGATGATTGACAGATTTATTACCTCTTTTCTAATAAATTGATAATAATCAGTACAGTGCTTATGTTCTTTTATTATCCATAGATTAGAATTACATTTTGTTTGTGATTGTGTGATTGTTTGTGTGTGTGTGCATGTTTGTGTGCATGTGTGTGTGTGTGTGTGTGTATTTGTGCGTATGTGCGTGTATGTATGCGTGGTGTATGCGATGCATGTATGTTTATTGTGTGTGTGTGCATGCATGTGTGTGTGTGTTGATCTTGTGTGTGTGTGTGTAAAAACTATGTATGAATGTCCATGCTGCCATGTCCATCAATGTAAAACTCCATGATGGATTGTAGCTCTTTTTCGTGGATGCCCTGCTGGAAGGTGAACATCCCCCCAGATTATACCAAAAAAATCAGTCTCTTTTCAGGGGGTTTTCCACGAAAACTGCGTTTGGCTCCACTGACCGCCTATACATATGGGGTGGTAGTATCAAGTCAAATTTATAAACTAAAACTCCCATGTAGAGTCGGTTATTTCTGACTACCCCAAAATAATACTAAACTGAAAAATTCGATACAAATTTGTTTTCCTGCTAATTACTCTTATGCACTGGTGTCGATCTTTGTGATACTTGTGGTTCAGAGGGATCTGGGGGGGGGGGGGGGGGGGGGGGGGGGGTGTGCATAAAGAGTTGTGATTAATCGCAAGTCGGAAAATGCGCCTTTAATGCGCAAACTGATTGGCTCAAATGCGCATATTTTCTGACTTTCGATCGCAATTCTTTATGCAACCCTCATCCACTCTCTGAACGAGAGGTATTATGTAACAATCTATGTTAGTGTTAAAGCTAAATAACAGTTTGGGAAAGTTGCCACGAAACATCTATACTGCGCAAACTAATTGATCAACATTGTTGAATAAGTATTTATAAAGGGCTTGTGTGGTAGTGCTGGGCTGGAGATATCGACAAGCCCGCACGGAGACCACGTGTGCTAGACCACGAGGTCTTTGCACGTAGCGTATGCGCGATACCGCGTTGGTGGTACGATTTGCAGCAAATCAGTTCATAATTTTGCAAATATATCAATTAGTAGGCGGTTTCCTGGCCAAATTTGTGTAATCCCATATTTGTAAAATTATATTCTTTCACATGGTTGGTAATAAGAGGGTACATTTAATTTTGTTTGGTGTGGGGCCGTTTCCCACTACTGTCATTTACCTTTAAATTGTCAAAACTAAGCAATTTTTTGTACGCAAAGCTCCTATAGAAAGCCCCTCTGATAAAAAATATTGTAAGTATAGGCGTGATCTCATTTATGAACATGTGTTGATCGTGGCTTGTGTGATTTCATGTTTTCTTACACTTGTTGTTGCTTTTGTTTGGTGCACTGCGAGGTTGTGTATTTGTTTGCGTAGCTAGGGGGTGGGGCCTCCCAATACTTTTTAATTTGTGTACCCCACCAGTCTGACCACAGTGCACGATGATAATGATAACACAGGTTACTCGGATGATAATGCCCCTAGCGCCGCCCCCCCCCCCCCCCCCCAACAAAAAAAGGTTACTAATCCTATGCATGAATGCACTCACGTTTGTCTGCCAAATTGGAAAAGATGAGGTGAGGGTTAATATCTGATGGGGGGAAAGGGGCACAGGAGTAAATACAGAAATAAGAGAAAAGAAGGCATCACCCCCCCCCCCCCACCCCCCCCCCCCCCCAGAAAAATGGAGAAAAAAAAAAATATTTCCCTTCACCTGACAATAATGCAAGCCTCTCCCCCCCGGTGCCCCCCTCCCCCAGCTGGCCTCCTCACTGGAAAAAAAATCCTGTAGGCCTATGCCACAAGTAATTGTAGTCGGTGAGGGAAAGTAGTTCCTAATGTGTGTATGATATGACAATTTTATATTTTTAATACAATTTATGGGGTAGTAAAATATCAGTTTAGGTCAGAATCTAACCCGATTGCTGAGCAACACCTTCGATATAAAATATATCGATGGCACCACCCTGCTAGCTATACACCCCCATTTCAATGTGCGTCCCATTTCTTTTGCGCCCCCCCCCCCGCCCCCCCCCCCCCCCGTCTGTACTGTAGACAATTATTCGGAACACTTTTTATTGTTATATAGGCAGAAGTTGCGGTAGAATTTGCAGAGGCCTTTGAACTTTTGTATTGCGGTAGATTCCGATGCACTAATATTTCGTGCAGACGTGGATATTTGTGACGAATTTAACGAGTCAGAATTACGGCGTTATCTTGTTCTATCAAGGTGAGAATTAACAATGAAATGTTTTAATTTTCTTATTACAAATGCTTATAGCTTCTGAATTTAGTTTTCGATCTTATCACGGGCTATAATAGACCTAATATACATTTTAAAAGAGCAAAAACACTCACTTAGTCCCACTATATTCAAATTGGTGTTTGTCTGTTGACTGGCATGAATGTAATTGCAATCATAATTTATAAGCAAATCAAAGACAAACTGTAGTTTATTTCAAATTGTACAAAACTTTAACCTTTGAATATAATACAACATCAAGCTTGAGGCTCTGAAAGACGTAGAAAGATAAACTTTTCTTCGTAAATTATATAATAAATGGAAAACAAATGAAGTTGAAAATTGTTAAATAAACAATTCAAAATTAATAAATGGGCGAATTATTCACAGTTGAAAAAAGGAAAGAAAATGAGACTGAGCAGAACTTGAAAGTGAGTGACAGAGAGGAGGGGATATTATGGAGTAATTTGTATTTTGACAATTTTGATCCGAGATTTTATAATCCCCCAAAAAACAAGAAAAAACAAAACAAAAGAAAACAGAAAAAGAAAAGAAGAAATAGATTTGAAGATTGGAGTTAAACCTAGGGCTGTTGATTTTGGTTATATTTACTACCCGGGACTCGCGATATTTTTCGGGCGTGTCCCGGGTACCCGAAAATTTACCATTTGTTGATTTCGCTATCGGCATGTCGTGCCGCTGGGAAAACATGTTCATTCACGTGACAAAAATGCAGCGCATTTATGACAATAAATCATCTTCTAAAATACAGCAAATTCGTAAATGAATTATAGTTATCATTTCTGACATGATTTTAACGGAATTATGGTAACATGTTGTTCAAATTTACCTTGATTACGAAATTTCTGACGAAAATAAGACAAATGATCTCGGTGGCCGATCGTAACTTCAACACACACTTCGCCGAATGTGGTTGTCATCGCGCCACTATTTTGGGATATTTTCTGCCAACGAGCGATTATCATTGTGTACATGCAATGAATCGATGGACTCCCGATACAATTTCATTTTTCATTTCGTATTTACGTTGTTCAACTTCATTTGCGGGCGCAGCAGCGAAACTGCATACACGGCAGCTGCAGTTGGTGTCATACTTCTTTGTGCACACGTACGCGTGCGTAGCGCGTGCGTGTAACACCGATCGGTGACTCGGATCGGCGGTACTAGTTACATGTACGTACTTACGCTCGTGGTGGCCTACACAATCGGTGCTTCCTAATGCTGTCATACATGTTACTACGCTTCGATTGGCTGTAGCTGATAGGCCACGCCTCTGATACACATTAGAGGCATGGCCTATTCAGCTACAGCCAATCGAAGCGTATTTAGTAACATGTATGACAGCATTAGGAAGCACCGATTGTGTACAAAATATATTGTGCAATGCACGAGGCAGCCACGAGGTGCGTGCTACTGTATTATACAGTACAGCGCACTACATGTATGGGCTAGCGAGGCACCGATCTAACGTACACAAGTGCGTGTCACGTGCGTGTCACATTGTCGTCTTTTGATGGCTGTGACATCATGAATATGCATGAATAATTAAAGAGGTCGATAAGTGGTTGTTTTTGGGGTGTAAATGTATGTAACATGTATCTTGTAATGTGTGGTGTTAAATTCGATGCACATGCGGTGCGCAATAGGTACACATACATATAATACACGTAAGTGAAGAGATCGATAGACAAATATGAAGTTTCAAACAAGGGTTTAATACATTGCATCTCTCAAGAGTTAATGAACTGAATGATAACTAGCATATTATTACAGAGTGCATGAACACAAAAAGGACAGAAAAGAAAATGGGAGTGGGCAGATAACTCGGGAGTTCAAAGAGGGAAAAAGGAATGAAAAGAAATGAGACTGAGAGTGGGCAGATAACGCGGGCGTTCAAAAAGGGGACTTTTTGCTCTTTTTTTTCGGGATATCGAGTATCGATTTTTAGCTACCCGGGACTCGACATTTTTCGGCGGGACCCGGGTACCCGGGACTCGTCAACAGCCTTAGTTAAACCTAATCAATGCTAATGAGGTATAAATTGAATCTATGCAATTATCTTCATGTGACTTGACCGAGTCTGACAGGACGGGCAGTTATGTTTCTGAAAACTATCTTTCAACTTTCACTGTCTTTTTCCTTTTAGAGAAGAAAACGATACTGCTTGTCACCTTGTGAGTTATGACCACATCACAAATATGTATTATTAAAAACAAAAAATTATTGATTTTTATGCAGAATCATATTGTAGACAAATTGAATCCAGTTATCTTCATGTGACTTGACAGGACAAGCAGCTCTGTTCCTGAAAACTAAAACTATATATGACTGTTGTTTTTTTTACTTTCAGAAAAAAAATGATACTGCTTGTTATCATATCACTTGTCTTTGGCCATCCTCTTGTACCGGGCGTCCGGAGGAAGGTTGAGAATGTCCGCCGGAGCAGAAGCCCCCGCCAAGGCCCTGGCCCTGATGGGATGAAGCCGGTTAGCATCGGCTTCTTTCATCCATACTGTAACGCAGGCGGAGGGGGAGAGAGGGTGCTTTGGTGTGCCATTCGAGCTTTACAGCACAGGTACCAAATGTTCTTTTCTCCCTTTGATTTAATTTGTTTCCCCGGTATTGAGGGACTTTATTTTATTACAAGTTCCAAGTTTTTCCAAGTTCCACATTTTCGCAAAAATAAAAAAAAAATAATAAGAATATGAACTTAAATTGATTTTATTTGTGACTTAATTGATAAAATTCTTACTTTACAGTTAAAACACCAATAACAATGATATATCATTGCAAATAAAACAGATTTAAAGAAAAAAATGTTTACAAGTAAATACAACAAATCTTGATCTTTGGGTATATGGACAATAGTGTAAGAACAAGTTTGCAGCAAAATCTTCTTTTTTTATAAATCTTTCCTTTGTTTTAGGATTCATGTTATCATTCAAATGTACCAGTTATACTGATTTAATTTTAATAAAATAATTATACACAATAAAGATATCTAACCTTACCAAGCAGATTAAAGAAAGACCTTCATGTAATATGAAGGAAGAGTCAAGTTCAGAGTCTAAATGAAATAGACTTTCTATAAATTTGTTGGTGTTTGGCAAGATAAGTCATTGTTACATTGTAATACACGGTCATAAGATCTCATAGCAGATTAAGACAGGAAGAAGAGCAATCTGGAATTAATATATGCTCCTTCTATTTTCATTTCTGCAGATACCCGCATGCATATTGTGTGGTGTACTCAGGAGACAGGGGCGTGTCAGGTGAAGAGATAGTTCAGAAAGCCAAACAGAGATTTAATATAGCACTTCCGCGGCCAGTTCAGTTTGTCTTCCTGAAAAAAAGAAATCTAGTTGAGGCCAAGACGTACCCTTATTTCACTCTCCTCGGACAGAGTTTGGGGTCAATGGCATTGGGTGTGGAAGCACTCTTCAAGTTTGTGCCTGACATCTACATTGACTCGATGGGATATGCTTTCACACTGCCACTCTTCCGTTTCCTTGGCAAGTGCCAGGTTGGGTGCTACGTGCACTACCCAACAATCAGCACTGACATGCTCTCCATGGTTGCGCAGCGCACTGTCTCCTACAACAACCCAGGGTTTGTGGCGCGCAATCCCGTCCTCAGCAAGTTGAAGCTACTCTACTACAAGCTCTTTGCCCTGGTCTATGGACTGATGGGGGCCAGAGCCAAGGTCGTCATGGTGAATTCATCCTGGACGCACGACCACATCGCTGAGATCTGGGGGATCTCCTCAAGAACAACCATTGTGTACCCACCGTGCAACGTTGAGGAGTTCCTGAGTCTAGAGCTGGCTCCATGTGACAGCAAGACCAAGACCATAGCCTCTGTTGCACAGTTTCGACCTGAGAAGAACCATGCCCTCCAGGTGAAGTCATTTGCAAGACTCTTGAACCAGCTCGATGCAGAGGAGCGGGTGAACATCAGGTTGGAATTGATAGGTAGCTGTAGGAATGAAGGCGATGAGAGCAGAGTGGCGGATTTGAGGGCGTTGTGCAAGTCGCTCGGTGTGGAAGGAAATGTGGACTTCTTGCTCAACATCTCGTTCCAGGATCTTAAGTCTCACTTGGCAGCAGCTACAGTCGGCCTACACTCCATGTGGAATGAACACTTTGGAATTGGTAAGGAACTAACTACAGTCTAACCTGTCATAGGTTGGCTGCTGTAGACAGTTGGCAGCTAAGACAAGTTTAACTGTATAACAATTGCATGTAGGACAAATTGACCAGATATTATTAAATAAATGAAAATGAGCAACAACAAAATATAGCTTTCCTCTATATTGCTACACAAAGGTTTCTTTAAATAAATGTTATTTTCAGAGCTTTCTAGCTTGGTTGGTAGAGCACCAGTCTTGCATTCCAGAAAAGTTTGGGTTTGAATCCTGGGGAAGCCCAATTTCTTCGCTCACTTTCATTTAAATACAAAATTGCTGTGAAAAAAATGTGTTGAAATATAAAATTTAGTCAGTATCCCAAAAAGGAAATTAACAATAATAGTAGAGGCTGTGCTGTTTTGCTACTTAACCCATTCCCTTTGAGATTCTGAAATCTCCATAGACTTTTTACATACCGACCACCAGGTTCCTGTAGACTATTTTTGGATCAGAAAAGAAAACAAATCTGTATTTGCTATATATAGCTTAAGTAGGACTATGTGCACAAGAAAAGATAATACATTATACAAATTAATAATCACAAAATAACTGGTCACTGTAATTTCTTTCCCCTTTTTCACTTTGTATATCAAAGGTGTTGTAGAGTGCATGGCAGCTGGCAGCATCATCGTAGCCCACAACTCCGGAGGCCCCCAAATGGACATCGTCGTGCCCTACGAGGATCAGCCAACAGGTTTCCTGGCCGACACAGAGGAGACGTACACCGATGCCATGCTCAAGATCCTGCGAATGAGTCCAGAGGAGAAATTGAAAATTAGGCTGGCTGCGAGAAGCTCCGTTGACAGGTTTTCGGAGAGCAAGTTTGAGACCACATTCCTGGAAGCTTGTCAGAGTCTCTTCCTGTGACATTCACAAGAGATAGATATATACAGATAAAGTACTCTAAGTCTATGAGGAGATTTATGCCTTATCTATGATTAAGATCTTGCAAATTAGTACTGAGGAGAAAATGAATATGAGGCTAGCTGCGAGAAGCTCCGTTGACAGGTTTTCGGAGAGCAAGTTTGAGACTACATTCCTGGAAGCTTGTCAGAGCCTTTTCCTTTGAAATCCCAAAAGCACTTTATAAAGACTCTGAGGAGAGTTATGCCTTATCTATGCCAAAGATCGTCCGGGAAAATCCCGAGTGAAAATAAAAAAATCATGCTTACAATTTTAACAGTGAAAATCTCTCTTTAGAGCAAAGTTGAGACTTCATTCCTGGAATTTTGTCAGTCTCTTCCTTTGACATTAAAAAGGGATTACAATTAAAATACTCTGAGGAGATGCATTATCTCTGCCCTAAATCTTACAGATGAATTCTGGGGTGAAAATAAAAATTAGTGGGTGTATTCTGAAAACGATTTTAAGCTAAAATTTATTTTATCTATGTCACTAAAATATTTTTTGCCAAATCGGTATTCTGAACCTGTACTTTAATAAAGAATAGCGATTTGCTAAAATATACTTTAGTGACGTAGATATGACGTAGATACAATAAATTTTAACTTAGTCGTTTTCAGAATACACCCCCTGGCTTACAGTGAGAAGCTCTGTCGATGGGTTCTCTTAAAGCAAGGTTGTGACTTGATTCCTGGAAGTCTTTCACAGTCTTTCATGACTCTTCCTTTGAAATTGAAAAGAGATATTAAGCACTCTGTAGCACTGATGAAGTAATGATGAAGATATGCTTTAGAGCTTGCCTATACATGTATATACCCAGAATAATTTGAAAATCAGGCAGGTTATATGTGATCAAGTTTGTAGCATCAATCCTTGGGAGTAATATTTCTTTTTCCTTTTGATATTGTACTGTTTATACTAATAATTTATCTTTATTGTACTATAATTTAGTTTACATTGTTTATATATGTGTCTTTATTAGCTACAAGTCCCTGAAATTGTATTTTTATATTGAGAATGTTAATTGATGAAAGATACCACTTGTTAATGTGTATAATTTGAATTATGAGGTGATTTGAATTCAAACATATTCTTGTGTCAAATTTTGTTTTAATAATGCTTTATTTTTACAAGGAAACATTTGAATCAAGTAGAAGTTAGAAATCCCTGAACACAGGAAAGTTTTGAAATTACAGAGCATTTGAACCCTTTGTTGTGCATTAAAAGTGAAGCACAACAGATTTATGTTATTATCTCCTCTTAGCTTTCATTCTAGGACCCTTAGCTTAGAGCTGAAAGTAGTTCTTGTAAAGTCTGATTGGAAGAGATTATAACAAGCAAAACGCACACAAAGCCAACACAACCCATTTTTGTTTTGTTTATCCCTCATTCTAGGATTCTTAGCCTAGATTTGAAAATAGTTCTTGTTCATTCTTTTTGGAACTTGATTTCATGATATGCCCAGCACACCTAATCCAACTGTTTTTCAGTCAGTCTATTAGCTGATCAGTTGGAGATGGACTAACCATGTTGAATTGGCTCCAATCGGCTTCTAACCGGTTCCCTACTATATGAAAACCAGTTGGATCTGGCCGAGTTTGCTCTGTTTGCATGTGGCTTACTTGTACAGGTCATCACAAAGTGAAAATTATGAGATATTTTATGTTGTGCATATCGCATATCAAGATGAGTGAATATCAGTTACTGTGCTAAATAGAAAACATATGTAGTTGAATAATGTTGAACATTCTCTTCTTACTACTAAAGAGTGTTTCATTAGCACGACCCCCCAAAAATGATTATTTCTTTTTGCATTTCTGATAAAAATCTCTATTGCAATAGCTCTCCACATATTATATGCATTGAAAATATATTCTTCAGTTGATTTGAATTTAACAAAAAATTGAGTACAACTTGAAGAATGATACATGGTGGTTTACTTCATATCCTTTAAGAATGGACATTTGTAGGGCGCCAATTTTATTCACGCATACGACAATAGAATCTTTGACGATTCGTTCGCTCTGGACAAAGGTAGTCTTCGAACATGCAGACCCATGAACGCATGCTTTAGAAAGGTGATGCGTTTTCCAAATTTTTTCTTTTCTTTCCGGAAACATAGTTTTCTGAACTTGTGGATGGAATGGACTACTAAAGATGTTACCTTTCATTTCATGGTACCCTTTAAGAATGGACATTGAAATTTAATGTGGCTCGTGTTGTAATACATGTATTACGGATTAAGTAAATTTTTAAAGATTTTTTTTTTTTAAAGATGTTTTTCTTAGTGACTTTATTAGGGTTTTGTGGTGGCAATATAATTTTTCTCAGTTGCTAGTCATGTTTTTTGACAGGCATGGACTTTCACCTACACAATTCATATACAGTACATGTGATTCAGGCATTCAGCCCCTAAAGTGCATTCTGAGTGGAAATATGCCTTTGGTTATTTGTGACCGGCTATAGCAAAACCTGGCACTTGTCTGTAATTCATGTTTTGAAGAAAAGGGCATTTTAAGTTCACACAATGTGTGTAAAAGACCTATGATTGTAAAATTGAAACAATCATATCTTTGCTAATCATTGAATAATTAGTTAGAACAAAGCATCAAATAAAAGCTTGTGATGATCGAGGCCTTTGTAATGGTATGAAAATCTACATTTTGATTCTTACCAACAAGTCCTGGGTTTTGCTATAGCCGGTCACATTTGGTCAGCCTACCTAATATGTGGCTGTTGCTAGTTTTTGTTTATGATTGTAATTATCTATGTTACAATTAATTGCCACACAAAATCAGCCTAAATGTGACTTTAATGTGCAATGTGACGATTCAACTTGTTTGACTTGATAATGTTAACAATATAATTATTTTGAATAATTTTGCTGTTTAAAAAACAGGATGTAAAATAATATAGATCACTTTTCAGAGGCTATTGTCGTCTCGTCATTGTAGTGCACTTTTAAATTATTAAAGGAGGGGTGCAATCCCGGCTTTGATTCAGGTTTATAGCTTTAAATATGTGCCTTTATTGATATACCACACTCTTTTTTTCAAAGAAATCCTTAAGTTGGGAAAAAAAGGTAAATTTCATGCAACTTTTTTGCTTTATTACGCATCAGCGTTCCATGCTCCTAAAAAAAGTCATTATAGCAGAGCGGAAATGTGCGCACGTGTCACCCGATTCATGACATCACTTGCAGACCGCAACGCGGAGGAATGTGCATTGTTTACATGCAGAGCCTATGACTTGCTTGTAAAACAAACTCGTTTTTGCTTGTAAATTGAGGTTTTACTGAAAATGCTTAAGAATTGCTAAGAAATTAATTGTAGCAGGATGCAGCTACACATCTGAGTGTATATCGTCCCATGATATAAACCTGAACAAATGTTTGCAAATATTGAAACAAATGGAAATAATATCTCTGTGTCAACGTGAGTATGTACTCAGCGTGTACGTCTATGACCGAGCTAAACTGCGATTGCCTGCCGGTGACGTCACAAAGATGACGTCATTTTTTGTTCGCCCGGGACTCAGTTTTTTTACGGGGGTTCCGAAAGAGAATTTACAAGTTGATTTTTTTATTTTACCGGGTTTTCCCATGAGGAAAATATGTTTGTATTAGTAATCTTCATGAAAATCTACCTTAGATACAGTAAAACCCAATTTTGAGGCAGTTTTCTTGTCACCATACCTTTAAAGAGTTATGATTATGATTATGATTTTTTTAATTTTTTTTTTTACTTATTATTATTATTATTATTTATTAAAAAAACAACATATTTCTTGGGTGGTGGTGGTGATAAGGAAGTGAAGGAAATTGTGGATATATATATTTACAGAAGGATATACCAAATTATATAGGAGTAGGAGCTAGGGGATATATGAAGGGGGGGGGAGAGAAATTAATAGAAAAACATTGGTGGGAAACTGAGATTATCGAGGAGACAAGATTGGAATTGTGTAGTGTATTACAGTATGAGTGACGGTCTTCATGTGTATGTGTGCATGTGCGTGTGTGCATGTTTGTGTATGTGTGTGAATCAGAGTATATGCATGACAGCTATGTGTGTGTGTGTATGTGTATGTGCATGACAGCTATGTGTGTGTGTGTATGAGTATATGCATGACAGCTATGTGTGTGTGTGTATGAGTATATACATGACAGTTATGTGTGTGTGTGTGTGTGTTTGTGTTTCTTTCTGCATGTGCATGTTAGATTATATAGGTTTACAGATCTAACAAAGAAAATTGTCATTAATTGACCATCATCTTCCCCAAATTTCACATTTAAATCTCAAATGATTTGTGATTGTTTCATACAAAATTAGCAGTTTACTTTAATAGTGAACAAAAGTTAAAATTATTTTTTAGGTTTTATCAATTTGCCCATTGAAAACTAAAAAGCATTTATTGAATGGAAATAAGCATTGTTTTTAAAACCACTATCAACTGTTTTGAATGACCACTGGAGGCTGCTATGTTTTCTATAACAGTACAGTATGAAATGCCATCTGAGCGCATCTGAGCGTGTACTTAAAAAGCAGGTTACATAACCTGTTTTCTTAGTGCATGGTCAGATCAGAGCTTCCCACCTCTCTGGTCAGATGACGTTTTATATGGTACGTACAGTTTTGAAAACATGGCAGCCTGCAGTGTTCAGTCAAAAACAGATGTTTTTCGAAATATTTATGATTTCTGTTATTAGTGATACCCAAGAGGAAGTATACAATTAGAAGTTGAGGGAATTGTGCACTTATCAGTAACAGTAGGCGAAAATGCCAGCGTTTGACTCCCCTTTAAATTGAATTAGAATTTGAAAAATGTATACAGGAGACTTTTTTTTTAAATTATTGACACTTATCTTTCATAAAACAAAAACACAGTCTCACAGATACTGGCAGTATTTGTATTGTTTCCTCCTTTTACTCGGGTTGACAGTAAGAGCGAAATAAATGGGATTAGCGTGGGAAAATTTCAATGTTTACAAACATTGGGCCCCTTTCCTTGAAGATGGATGTCCTCAGAAGAGGGGTCAATAAACTTTCTTGCCTCGATGTAGCTGACGTCATACTTACCAACAACAGCAAGCATGGCTGACTTTGATATGATCACGTACGAAGACGACGATGAAAATATCGCTTATTCGGAAGATGTCGCACTTAATATGGGTCCTGATCCCATCTTAATTCGTGGAACAGGTCACGTAACAATGTAAGTAAAAAGTTTTCTGTGAAATGTTCATGTCAGTGTGATAAAAAGTGTGAAAAGAGTGAGTGTAGAGTGGAATGTTTTTGTTCACGGCGACAGTGCTATCTATGTAGCCACACAGAAACCATACCCATTGCATTATGCATGTATTTGACTGGGTTCTGTTGGCCACTATTAATCTTGCGGGGCGAGAAGCGAGCGAGCAGGCGAGCGTCCCGCCGCGCCGCCCCGACGCCGGTGTGACACTGACAGGGCCGGGATAACAAATTAAATTAAGGGATGTCTGTCCACATCGCTCCATATATTTATAATCATGATAATGTCATTATGTGTGTGTCGGTGTAGACTGTAGTATGATTGAGTAACCCCCGCATCGGCACACTAACACATTTCCGACAGTTTAAGACTTAAAAATTGTACACATTTCTTGAAATTGTACTCACACATTGAGAAAATAGTGCAGATTCCGATGCACATAGCCCGCTGTCCCATTCATCGTGTATTCCCATTATATGACTTCGCCGAGCGCCAGTACAGCCGAAGTGCGCTTGCGCATGAAAATCATATGAATATTTATGAGGCCAGCCCCACGCACACGTGCCAGAGCGCTCCACTGTGCATGCACAAAAAAGTACGACGATAGCTACTGTATATCGGGACTGCAAAACCATGCATAATGTCCATGTCAACAACTTTATCAACACTCGCACACAAGAAAAAAGGTATGAAACGATCGATAAAAGTATGTAGAATTCAGATAAATTATCATCATTCACATACAAAATTTTTGAAACATCGAAAACTTACCTTATAAACGGCATCCCGAATAGCTCAAAATCCATTTTGGCGAAAAACAGCAGGTGAAAAAGACCTTCT
>JBAMJV010007176.1:37500-38951 GCA_037951105.1 Echinarachnius parma
ATGACCGGGAGATCTACAGGGCTACCCTACACTCCTGTCTAGATGATGATGATGATGATGATGTTTTTGTGTTGGATAGTGCAGCAGGCGGAAGAGGTTGATCTATGTGTGGCGCTAATGCAGTTTCGTACCCCTTTTTTTTTGTTTTTTGCATCACTTCAAACTCATTTAAATTGGTTCATATTACTCACTGGGAGTCACTGCACTCTTTCCGTATCCCTCGATGGTCTGTTGTAATATTTTAGTCAAAATTTAAGTCATTTTTTACTACTTTAATCGATGGTTTTGGTTGCGTCGCGGTAAATATTCACACTTTGTGGTCACTAAAATCGAAGTTAGCGGGGGGACTTTAAGAGCATCTATGCCGCTCGCTAGCAGTGACTTGCGAGTGGAGAGAGTACCGTACTCCTGCGGTGCGCGCCCGCGCCGTACCGGTCGGTTACATCCGTAGACAGTAGCTTGAGTTGATGTTCTAAATCTGAAACTTAAACAAAAATGATCATATGGCCACCCACTTGATGTCTTGATCGATTGATTACATTTCAGATTTAGAGCCACCATACATCGGACGTAACCGGTATCTCTTTCTGCAACAGGGCCCTGATCATCTTAAAAACATGAACAATAATTTATGTTTTTTGACAATTTATATAAAAAAGGTAACAGTCGTCAGGTGGTCACGAGACAGAAACGGGACGGTGCTGATATTGGCCCATTCTCTGATATAATCCTCTGAGCTGAAATGTTGAAAGCATGTTTGCCACATTCAGCAGAAAATATTGTTTGATTTACATTTGAGTAATTGCTCGATTCACCACTTACTGTTACTACTCTGGCAAGGGCACTTAATTTTGTTAGCAATGCTAACTTTTTGCAGCGGGGTGTTATTATACATCTCACTTATGTACGGTATGCAGTGTGTGCCAGATGTAGGTGTAAGCCTGGGTCGGAACGGACGGAATACCGGAATCCGTCCGGTGTGTGCGTGTTCCGGTTTTGTTTTCTCCATTCCGGTATTCCGATGAATATCGTAATAATATCATGTATGTTTTATTAAATCTTACCAATCATAAATGAGAAGGTCTTGGACATTTTTGTGAAGCATTTATTAGTGTTCCGTGAATGGCGATTCTCGTACTCTATCTATAATACTGTACTAATGAGTTTCGCATAGAGCTGAATACTGTATAAGTCTGTGGTTACGCATTGTCTGTATTGCGCTCCGTATCTGAAGCTACTGCCATAGACCATGTAGACGGCATCGCAGCCCGCGGTGCCGCTGACAAGCACATGCAAACATATGGGTGATTGAGTCGAGCACAAAAGTCGAAGAGTATTGATATTGTAGAATTGGGTTCTCAATATAACACACACAATCCCAGACACTCCTAACACAGCAGCAAGGAGGAAACACAGGCATGTGTTACTTGTAAGAAGTCTCATGGGCCAAC
>JBAMJV010007177.1:0-27534 GCA_037951105.1 Echinarachnius parma
GATCAGTGATCATGATTTACAACTAAAGCACAATTGGCCATTGTTCAAAGAAGAGCGTAGAAGTTACAAGACATACATTCGTTGGCCACGTTGGTCAGATTACCAGCATGAGAAATCAGACGAGCGCCAACTTACAGGAGGGATAGAAAACATGACATAGAACTTAATGAACTCAATCATCTATAAACAAAGGATGATCTTTACTCATCCATTTATAAGTATTTGTTACCCCTGAGTGCAGACAGAAAACATTGCATAGATCTCAATCAGTTATAAACAATTAATTAACGTTATTCACCCAATTATCTAGGGTTGTTTTTTTTTTTACAGTTCCTCCTTTAGTCATCATTTACACTCCCTTGATAACATTCCAGCCAGGCAGCCCAATAAAGACAAACTCACACCTTCTTATCAATATAAACATATATTAAATAGACCTGTTCTCTGATGAGTGCAGATAGATTAGGTGCAGACAGCATGCATCTTGCTTGCAGGGATGTGTGCATGCTCTACCTATAATGATCATTTACACTCCGTTGTGAGCATTCTGGCCAAATAAAGGTGGACATATGCCTCCTATTCCAAATGTTCATTAACATGTATAAAGCGTACCTGTTCTCCGATGAGTGCAGATAGATTAGGTGCCACTGCGTGCATCTTGTCCTGTAGGTAAGTGTGCAGACTCTTCCTGTAGTCAGTGAGTGCTATGACCCGTGTAGCAAACAACTCTATGTTGATCAGGTCAATCGGTGAGATGTCCATGCCTAATGAAATCACAAGAATCGGAGGTTGATTAATGATGAATGGCAAAGGCTTAATCATAGTTGAAAAATATTTGTTAAAATTTGATACAAAAATGGTGATAATTTCTAATAGTTAGTACCAGCAGCCTACTGGTAGCATACAGCTTGTCATGTCAGCGGCCATCTTATAAACACACTTGAGTGTTATGGAACAATGTTCCAATTATACTAAACTATATTATATTGTGTTTATAATTCTGGGTGGAGAGAAGCAAATGTGGATGAAATGCTTTGGAGAAGGACATTAGGCAGACACTTATTGAACAGATTTAGAACAAATATTGTTGATTGAAAGGCACACATTCTAGCATTCTTGCCACAAAAGGTTCACAACAAACTTATTGTGTTGAGCTTACCCATGGATGATCTTGAAGCATCAAGGATAGCCTGGGCCTTGGCACTATCCATCACAATCTCCTCCAGTCCCTCCAGAGATTCCTCGCTCAGCTCCTTACGATTCTTGATGAAGTAAGCAACCTTGGAGTAGAGGGCGTTGTCTGGCACAATCTTCACCATTTCTGGGAAGTGGTAGGAGTACCACTCTCTGTAGAATAGAATATCAATCAATACTGGTTTCATATTTTGTTCAATGATTAGGAAATATCTGAATATTATGAAGAATATCACTCGATCACTAACACTGCAGAACTACCAACATTGAAATGTCTATTTCAGGGAGGTTTCCAACAGCAATTAGGGAGATAGTTGCAAAATACAAGCACCACAATGGGAAAGAATCTTTCCTTAATCAGTCAGATTTTCTATTATTTTGTCAGTATGTGGAAAGAGCTCTAAATTTTCATGGAGCCTCCCGCAGAATCGGGGAGATTGGGCAGCTCTGTGACTGCATGAATTACTCATAATTTTGTTTTATTGTCCATTATATGATTTAAAAATTTAAATAAATTTGTAAAAAGAAAGAAGGAACCAAAAAGAAGATGGGGATGGGAAGTTAAGTTCAATGGCCCTGTTGTGATGCTAGAGGATGGGACCAGGAGATTGTAACACTCCTGGCACCGAAGGTTCATCACTTTACTCTTCCTCCTGGTTGCATTCATCTCACAAACATGGGGGAGAGTTTGGAGATGCCAAGAAAAGGAGGTTTACATTATCACTACACAATGATACAGTCGATTGCTATCAAGATACCACCGGACTCACTTGATCCTCATGGAGAAGGTGTTGATGTCTTTGTCTAGTTGGTCCAGCAGACAGATGGACTGGATGATCATGTTGTCAGCTCTGTTCACATTGAACTTGACCTTAGCCCTGGAGTAGCTGTGCCCCAGACCCAGCTGTGCCTTGGCTTCTGATGTCGCTGTCAATCCCTTCACCAGACGGTGGAAGTGGTAGCGCAGTCCTACACACAAATATAGGGGAAATCAGGGACAAAATTAACATTTGTTTTTCTTGGGGCTACTTTGCAATCTTAGCCTGCATGGCAAAAATTATCAAAATTTTGTTTTGAATCAAACTCAATGGAAATTTCCAGGTGCTTTCTTATGATTTTAGGTGGCCCTAAGTTGTCAGACTCACATTCTAAAAATGCAATATCATCCCTGAATAAAGTGCGCTGACTAAAAGACATGTAACAATTCATAGAAGAGCTTTCTGTATTCTAAAAAAAGCACCTCTCTGAAAAAAAATGTAACCCACATCTACAATGTAAATGGTTATACTCATTAGTCTGACCATTCACATGGCATACAAACTATTTACTGGTCGCACAGAGTACATAGACAATTCATATTTTGGTGTGTCAACAACACACACTAACCATGCATTGTCTATGCATTGCCTGCAACACAAACCAGTATGGTAATGTGCTAATGAGTGATGCAACCCACCTCTCCCAATCTCAGCAAAGACTCCTCCAGTCTGGCATGGTACCCCCAGACCCTCCTGCACTGCAGCTCCTATCTTAGAATCAGCAACACCCAGGGTGATCTTCTTACGCTTCTTGGTGCTCTCTGGCATGTTAGTCTCCAGGAACAGACGCAGATCCTCAGTCATCACTCCTGCAAGGGAAACAAATACAGAGTTATATAACAGAAGCTAACCTCTTTCCTACAGGAAGCTGGGGGGTATGTAAATTATGTACAAAGTCTATGGGGATTTTAGAATCTTGAAGGGGAAACTTTATGTTAGTGTCCACCTTCCATCTCAATCTAAGAGATGACAACGAAGAACAAACCCATTGAAATAGTGACAAACAAATCTACTTTTATTTTCTTGTTTTTACTACTGTATGTAATTTGTTACCTTCTGAGATGCTGTTGATGTTCTCAAGGGCATTAGCTCCTGACTTGAATGGGGAGAAAGCCTGAAGCTTAACCAGAGCTGCAAACTTGGCGAAGTCTGTGACGGACTCCTGGACCTGATGATGCAAGACAGACACCTCCTCAAACTCCTTGATTGCAAACAAGCCATAGCCTGATGCATGCTCGTACAGAACCTGCATCGCCTGAAATCAAGGCAAACAAACAAATAGAGAATAAAACAAATTGAACAAATGCAAAGAACGTTTATAACCAGATATACACAGTATAACTTTCGTTAAGAATGTGCCTGCAACTGCTAACTTTGCAGACAGTGCACGTAATACATTGATTGGTATGTAATTGCGCATCTTTTGGACCCTATTTCTAGCTATTTTTCCCATCGATCGTAACCCAATGAACTATGGATTAGTAAGATAAAAGTACAGTGCTTTGTACAAGTTTGTTCCCCCCCCAAAAAAACAAGTACTCATTTGTCATTTATTCATGAGAGCTTTTTCATCGGAATAAAAAATAGTTTGAACATAAATAACTAATAGTAGGGAGAACGACCGAATACCGCAATCACGCATTTGTATCTGCTAACACGCAAAACTTTGCTACAAAAAACCTAGGGTAGAATTCATATTTTTCAATATTTTACCATGAAATTGGTATCCTCTTGAAGCTTAATCCTTCCTTGATCTGGATATAGTATTAGTTGTTCCTAAATCGATGTTTTAACACCCAAAAAAACAATCTGAATGCGCAGTGAGTTAGGAGACTTCGCGGTAGTCGCGGTAGCGACTGCACTTGAAAACTTCATTTTGCTACCACAGTGCATAAATTCACTCAACTTCCATGCCAGAGTAGGGGTTCGTAAACTCCCTCTACGTTGAATTTAAGGCCATTGTCATGTAGAGCAGAATCTGATCTTTCGAATGACACCAAATTCGCCGGAATTTTTTGGAATTTTCACCTTGCAAATTGATTTTTTTGAAGGATTGTTTTGCTGACATTTTTGCATCGATTTTCACCACAAAAATTCGACGAAAAATCGTTTAAAACTGTAGGAAGGAATCTGAAAAAGGTATGGAAAAGTAGTATTTTATGAAAGTGTGTTGATTTCTCTACACATTGAAATACATTACTATGGGAGTAGTAATAGCGCTAAGCTGCGATCATCCAATGTAAACAAATTGCCCACGTACTGATTTTGATATTTTTAGCCATGTTGAGGCATGCGTTTTCTATTTATAGCGCTGGGGCATGCGCAGAGCATAGTTACCGTCCATCGCCTGAAACTGGCAGAACCAAACTTTGTACCTTCTACCTCTAAAATTGGAATATCTCCACTAATATTGAAGCTAATAAGTTGATTTAAGCACCATTATTTTTCTCACTTTACAAGCTTTCCAATGATATTAAGTTTGTTGAGGTTCCTTCAACAAATCCAAAAGTCGCCGAACTCCCTACTAATAGTAATACAAGATACAACTACAAGACTCATTCAACTTTTAAGTTCAAGTATGTCTGACTCTCAGAACGTTTGTACTTTGTATCTAAATATAACAAATAATATTAATAAGTCCAAATAAATGTTGAATGTCTTGTACAATCTTAAATAGTTGAACCAATTGCCTGCACTTATGTTTAGTTTTCATTCACAGTAGCTAGTAGTAAACTTGAAGAAATGAATGATGGGATTGTATTGTGATCGGTGATAGCATGTGTGATGCGGCAATTGGAAAACAATTGAAAATGTCCAAACAAATCCAGCAATTGAATTCACTGAAAACAAAATGCAATAACTAGCGAACATGTATATTAAATATTATGCAAGAGTTAACATCAAAACATACTAGATAACAATGAAATCTTTGCGGTACGTTATCAAACAACATTTAACTGGTCGTCATCGTCTAACAACATCATCAGACATCCAATCAATGAATCATCATTCATGTCCATGTTGTGTAATGAAAAACCAGCAAAAAAAATAATGCATGGGACTGAACAGAAAGCATGGCCGGCTGCATGGCATGGCATTAAAAAGCATGTAATATTCTGACGAGCAACAGCGTACACATTTCTATTTCATATTTTATTAATTATATATGTTGTATTCTACTCACCATAATGGCAGATTTATAGCTGAATCCTCTCTATTTAATGAAGAAATACGAGATCTAATGTCGCATTTCCACCACAAGGCACGTCAACACATGGTCAACCAAAAGCAAATAAACCCGACGTTGAGGGCATGCAGCAAATAAAACTCGACACTCGATCGATCGATCGATCGAGATCAAGAGACGTTCGGGAATAAAAATAAATCGAGACAAAACATATGTTTTGTTATTAGGACCTCTTCATGGTAGAGAAGTTGTAACTCCTTTTGGTAAAATAGTTCGGTTGATTAAAATACTGGTATATATTTCTCTTTGGATCCTGAAATTCAAGAAAGAATTAATTATAAAGAAATTCTAAGTAAAATTAGAAATGTATTAATATGGTGGAAACAGCGGGACTTGACTTTGATGGGAAAAATTCCCGGGGGGGGGGGGGGGGGGGGGGGGGTCTGTCCTCATTGGGGGTATCATGCGTGACCAAGAAAACGAGTAATTAGGGTGGTTTTTTACGATCAGGCGAGATACTCGAGTATCTCGTTTAGGGTCTCAAAATCACCCAAAATCAGGAAAAAGGGTATCTTTTTTAGGCTGATGATACTCGTTCAGGGTCTCAAAAAGATGAATTACTCGTTTAGGGTCTCAAAAACTCAGCTTACTTGCTTAGGGTATCAAAAATAGTTATAACTTGCTTTTAATAGGGGTTTACAAAAAAATTGATTACTTGCTTAGGGTATCAAAAATACTTGCTTAGGGGTTTACAAAAAATTGATTACTTGCTTAGGGTATCAAATTACCGATAATCATACTTAGGCTATACTTATAGGGTGTATTTTTTTGCACCACGCAAATACTCGTTTAGGGTGCTTTTGGCAAGTCCTTGGTCACGCATGATACCCCCCTTTCTATGAGGACAGACCCCCCGGGGAAAAATTCAATTGATAAAGACGTTTGTGATTTCTAAATTAATATATGTATCATCACTCACCCCAGTACCGCCATCAAAAGACTGACATTTTATTTTTTGTGGCATGGTAAAGACAAAATTAAAAGAGAAGTTACTTTTTTGAAATATGAAAAGGGGGGATTAAAATTTTTTGATTTTCAATTATTTATTCGTACACAGAGAATAATGTGGATTAAGAAACTCATTTTGGGGGAATCAATGATGGGATGGAAAAGAGTTTTTACATTTTTGACTCGGGAAGTAGGAGGTCTGTTGGTGCTTTTTTGTAATGTTTCATTCGATTTATTGAATTTGTCACTTCCGGTTTTTTATAGGGAAATGTTAGAAGTTTGGATTGGTTCAAAATATTTTTTATTAAAGGAAACTGGAAGTAGAAATGAAATTTTATTTAATAATAGATTCATTCAAATTAATGGACAGATTTATTTTAATGAAAATTTATTTTTGAAAAATGTCTATAAAATACATCATATAGGCTAGTTGATTGTAATGGCAGAATAAAATCTGTTCACGAATTTATTAGATTAGGCTTAGACAGGTCAGAGATTGATATAGTAAAACAAATATTTGAAAATATACCATTTATATGCATGGAAACAATTGTTAAGTAGAAATTATAATGGGATAGAGGATACTGAATTAAATTTGGAGTTTCGATTGAATGATAAAGATTATTTATTATGTGGTATATAACTTCAAAAAGTATGCACATTTGTTAAATGTAATGGTAGAGAAGTCTTTTGCAGTTCGCAATATAGAACACTTATATAATGTTATTGGAAAGGACAATGAGAATATTTGTGTACGCCCCCGAAAATCTACGCTTAATAGTACACTGAGGGAGTTTCAATTTAAATTGCTCTATAACCTTATTTATAAAAAAAAAAACATATGTATACTTTTCAAATATAGTAAATAGTAATTTATGCTCTTTTTGTCATAAAATGCAGGAAACATATGAACACTTGTTTTTTTCTTGTAAAAAAGTAAGAATGATTTGGGTAGAATGTGGTAATGAGTTTGATTTAAAAGAATTTAAAAATATAGATTGGAAAGGGGTTCATGTGGGAATGAAGGTTAGCAATGCAGGGGAAGACCAATTATTAAATCACGTTATATTTTTGATAAAAAAAGTATGATATTTGTTAATAGTAGAACGAAGGATTATCCTCCCAACTATTAGAGATATTAAGATACATTAATGAAAAATAAAGAGGAAGAAAGAAAGATAGCTGAACAGAGAGGGACGTTGCGAAAAATGGGACACCCTTTCTGCTTAGATTATGAGACAGTGACACCACGTTCTGGGTGTTTGTTTGTTTGTTTTTCTTCTCTACCGCCTCCCTTCCTTTTCTGTCTTTGTTTTTATTCTTTTATCATTCCACTTTCTTGCAGGTTTTCTCTCAAACACCATAATGATCGTTATTTAGTTTATGTTGATAGCAGGTAACTATATAGATAAATAGTTATAATGGTGTATACATTTTTTTAAATTCTCCTTAAAAAAAAAAAGAATTGTGTATGAATACATTGATTATGATTTTTATTGGTCTATACTTCTACTTTAAAATGGGTTCTCTGTAATATAATTGTAACTTGAGAGAAAAGGAAACATAACTAAGAAAACCAGTGTTGCATTTAAATGATATTCTCTCAAATGAAATATATTGGGTTTTTTATTTTTATGAAACTAAAAGAGATGATTTTTGAAAATATGTTAAAACAAACTTACATAAGTTATGAATTGTATATAAACTATGATCAGGATTATATCTTTAAGTATCATTTAATTGTAACTGTATATGTGGATTGTATACATCAATTATGATTTTCCATATGACTATGTTGAAAAATATGATTTGTATTGCAAATGATTCACATTGTAAATTTGTTGTTTGAGAGAAAAAATAAAATATTATTGCAAAACAAAAAAGAGCCCGTCATAATTATTCGGCTACCGCGGCTCAATAAAGTTTGACCATGGAAATAGACCAAGCTCAAGGAGGTATTTGTCTGTCGAGTTTGACCACCAATATTATAAAACGGTTCAAATCTATCCCTCAAGGCTCAAACTATAATATACTAACACGAACGATAGTGTTCAGCCCGTACGTTTTGTGGATCAAAATGTTCTCCCAAACCTGATATATTTGCGGTGAATATTAATTATCCAGTCTAAGAATCAAATTAGGCCACAAAGGGCGAAAAACATGGGCGTATGAGCCCCCCCCCCCCCCCCCCCCCCCCCACCCGAAAAAAAAAATTGGGGCCCAGTTTTGTTTTTCCTTGCTGTTGTTTTTTCCGGGGGAGGGGGGGGGGGGGGAGAAGAGGGTGACTCAATTTTATACTCAATTCGCCAACATTGTTCAACGGAGGTATATAGGCGCGGCTATTTTTTAAATTCTACAGCGGGTATGTTTGCATCATATATAATTAGGTCTAAAGAGCGGGTATACTATCGTTTACTTGGTAAAATCATTGTCCAAATCCTAAAACTTACTTCGAACGTTAGTGGTTCTCTCCGTATACCTTGTCAATATTCATATTAAAGGGAAATGACAGTATAATGGGAAACGCCCCACACACAACAAAAATGAAATGTACGCTCTTATTACCAACTATGTGAAAGAATATTATTTTACTAATATGGGATTATACAAATTTGGCCAGGAAGTCGCCTACCTATGGATATATTTGCAAAATTATAAAACTGATTTACAGTATCGCCAACGCGGAATCGCACACTGACGCTACGTGCAAAAGGGCGGTGCACTGGATTTATAAATTTCACGGGCGGCCATTGGATTTTTCCCCGAGGCTGCAAGTAACGATGCTTAGGTTCGGATTTTACCACACAATCCTTTTTAGATACTTATTCAACAATATTGATAAATTATTTTGGCCAATATATATGTTTTCTGTAACTTTCCCAAAACTGTTATTCATCTATAAAGCCAAATAACAGTTTTGGGAAAGTTACCGAAAACAAGTTGGCCAAACTAATTGATCAATATTGTTGAATAAGTATTTTAAAAGGGCTTGTGTGGTAAAATCCGAACCAAAGCATCGGAAGAAATATCGGAATAAATCCAATGGCCGCCTGTGAAATTTATAAAACTAACGCCCGTTCGCAACTGTCCGCGCCGCTAGCGCTGGTCTGGAGATATCGACAAGCCTGCTACCGGAGACCACATCGGAGGCCACGAGGTCTTTTGCACGTATAGCGTATGCGCGATTCCGCGTTGGCGATACGATTTGCGTCAAATCAGATTTATAATTTTGCAAATATATCAATTAGTTGGCGGTTTCCTGGCCTAATTGATATAATCCCATATTAGTAAAATTATATTCTTTCACATAGTTGGTAATAAAAGCGTATATATATCATTTCATGTTTGTGTGTGTGGGGCGTTTCCCACTGGCACTGGCTTTAACAATAAAAGCACGAAAAGGTTTCGGTTTTTCAAATTTCCATTTCGTTCAAAAGATCTGATATTTACGATTGAAGACAGTGTTCAGATGTTAAACTGTCTATACTCTTGTAAGTAAGTGCAATGAGTTAGTGCCGAATATCACTTTTAATTTTTGCTAATTTCTCGGCTAAAAAACATCAAATTAACGTGAATTGTTCACACATTACTTTGTGGACATATCAGATCACACCAATAGGCAATACACAGTTTTCACTCATCACTTTGTGCACTTGTCAAAAGAGTTGCTAGATCCCTAGCGGACTTTATTGATGAAAATGAGACCCTAATACATGTAATATAAGGAGCGCCGATCCGATTATTTTGATTAAACAAAAATGACAAATAAAAAATCGGCTCTGAAAACGTTTGTTATGTTTTATTTTCTAGCGATACCCGTATTGCCAATATACTCCAAGTAAAATGAACTAACTAACTAGCTAACGAACTATAACTAACTAAGTAACTAACTAACTAACTAAGTAACTTACTAGCTGCCTGACTAACTGATTGAATGCATGACTGACTGACTATAACAACTAACTATCAACCGGCAATTGAACAAAATTTTGTTCTTCAATTATTGCCATTTTGCAAAGAAAAACATTTATAGGATCTATCGTATTATGTCGTTATTATGGTTATGGCGCAAGTAAACCCCAAACCCCACACAACAGCACCCCACCCATGCCGGGCCAATATACACGGAATATACAGGGTGGCCCCAAAAAACGGAACGGGGCACTTACCAAAATATAGTTTTAAAAAATAATAATGTCCATCGGATAGGGTGTCTTTACCAATGAAAAACGATACCAACAACAGTCATTTTGCTCGACGTGTAGTTTTTGTTTTGAGTGACACCATTTTTGTCAATTTATACCAAGTCAGTGCCTGATAAATCGCACTTACTGCCCGTCATAGCATCGAACAACGAGCAATACGCGAGCCATTGTTAGTGTGCATTCAGCTGTGTACCGAGAGAATGGGCATAGTTGTTCGATCCTATGACGGGCAAAATTTGCGATTCATCAGGCACTGACTTGGTAAAAATTGACAACAATGGAAACCTGACATAGTGTCACTCACAGCGCCCTAAGACAAAAACTACACGAGCAAAATGACTGTTTTTGGTATCGTTTTTTTTTACACCCTATCCACTGGACATAATAAATGTGTTACTATGTATTTTGGGAAGTGCCCCGTTCCGTTTTGTGGGGGGGGGGGGGGCACCCTGTATTATGGAGCTCTTATTACTATAATAATTACTGTAATTACTCATATAGGGGCAATTGTCCACCACTTTGTCGTGCTTCCCTACGACACATAAGAGAATAAAATAAATTACAATACAAGGGGGAGGGGAGCTAGAGCTGTGATCCATGGTCTGTTTACAAGACTAATGTTTACCCCTTGATTGTTTTGATTCTCTGCATGCATTCTTCTGCACACAAAATGATAAAGATGGCTTGCGCTTGCATGCATGCATATCATAATGCACATCTGGTACATACCACGTACCGTACCCACCCACGGTACAATTACAATACAAATGCATAGTAAGAGTACACGCAGCTAGCGCAATTCGCGGGCTTGGCCGTATCGTCATAAATACAGGATTCACGGATCTGCCACAAAACAGCGAAATTCTTCTATTTCTTCTCTACAACCCTGTTAGGTAAGCATATTTCTTTATTTTTGTGAAATGTTGTATTCAGTATCACATTAGCATAAAAACACTGGTGAATGATGCGTGATAATTGACTAAAATTCTTGTCGAAAATGTGTTACACAACTCACAATCGCAATTTGAAACGGACCATTTTGCAAATAGCTAGATTAGTGCGGATGTTTAATGGCCTTGTGACCCGAAGCGTCGGCGACGAGTGCGCGGAGTACGACGCTGCGGTGATCTCTCGCTGCTGCTCTTGTGATGAAAGTACCTCGTCCTCGCGCATGCATGCTATTTTTTTCTCCCTTTTCTTCTCTTTCTTAACTTTCTTCCTCTGCTATTTCGGAGATCATAAAGGGGTTAAACCGCATGACATGTTGAGCGACAAGTCAATAGATTAAGCAAATATCAACCAGATTTTAAGTGATTAGCAAAAAAACAACAAATATTGAAATCTAAATAATGAAGTGGTAACTCGATTATTGAAATTGTACAGCTCATGTAACATGATTAAAGCCTTAAAGGTAGTTCAGATTCGTCAAATGAGATGCGCGGCGCCATCTTGCATACGTGTTGCGCACGGTGCGTAATGCACGTTAGCTCAGTGTCATGCGGTGCGCGCAAACTAACCCAGTTCAAAATGGCGACCCGCTATGTAGCATCCCCACGCTTGATGCCCTTTAAAGGGAACCACCAGGCAAAGAACGGCGCTAATGCAGTTTCGTACCCCTTTTTTTTTTTTTTTTTTCTCCAATGCTTTATTTGTCTTTAAACTCAACTAAATTAGTTCGTATTACTCACTGCACTTTGTCCTTATCCCTCGATGGTCTGTTGTAATATTTTGGTCAACATTTAAGCCCTTTTTTTGGCGACTTTAATCGATGGTTTTGAAAGCGTCGCGGCACCAGCTTCGCGGTCTCAAAAATCGAAATAGCGGGACTTCACAAGCAGCTACATGTATGCCGTTAGCTACCGGTGACATGAACGTGGAGAGAGTACCGTACTCCTGCGCGCGCCGTACCGGTTACGTCCATATGTATGGTGGCTATAAATCTGAAACGTAATCAATTGATCAAGCGGGTGGCCGTATGATAGTGTTTTTTTTAGTTCCACATTTAGAGCCACCATACGTATACATCGCTTCAGATATGGATGTAACCGGTGCGGCGCGCGTGTGCGAGCACGTACGACAGGAGTACGGTACTCTCTCCACGTTCAAGTCACCGGTAGCTAACGGCATAGATCGACAAATCTATCGCTTTCATGGCCTTTTTGACATAATTATTGTTATTTTCACTGTCGGCATTCTATCGATAGACGCAATCTATACACTGTGCCTTGCGCAGTAAGAACACCGTAACTCGAGAGTAAAAGTTAGTTACGGAAAATGATTTTTTTGTTCATATAAAACACCACATTCTCACCTATTGAGCGACATTTGTAGCCCTATCAATACATTTAGGGCTGCTATAATATATTAACTCACCGATCTCGTGTGTCGCTATACATGTCATTCTATAATTACGGCGAATTGTGAGATTTTCCACAATTTTCCATGCCTCTTCTTCGGTCTTTCGCGGTACTTTTTGTTCAAACTGCAAAAAAAAAAATATAACGTGCATCCGTATGCGCGAACACTTTTTCAGAAACTTAGGCAGCTAGGTACGGTACAGCGCGCGCGCCGCAAAGCTGCTATACAGAACTTGAGCGCGCCAAGTTATAGCAGCTTTGCGGCGCGCGCGCTGTACCGTAGCTAGCTGCCTAAGTTTCTGAAAAAGTGTTCGCGCATACGGATGCACGTTATATTTTTTTTTTTTGCAGTTTGAACAAAAAGTACCGCGAAAGACCGAAGAAGAGGCATGGAAAATTGTGGAAAATCTCACAATTCGCCGTAATTATAGAATGACATGTATAGCGACACACGAGATCGGTGAGTTAATATATTATAGCAGCCCTAAATGTATTGATAGGGCTACAAATGTCGCTCAATAGGTGAGAATGTGGTGTTTTATATGAACAAAAAAATCATTTTCCGTAACTAACTTTTACTCTCGAGTTACAGTGTTCTTACTGCGCAAGGCACAGTGTATAGATTGCGTCTATCGATAGAATGCCGACAGTGAAAATAACAATAATTATGTCAAAAAGGCCATGAAAGCGATAGATTTGTCGATCTACTAACGGCATAGCTAGCTGCTCGTGAAGTCCCGCTATTTCGATTTTTGCGACTGCGAAGCTGGTGCCGCGACGCTTTCAAACTCAAACTCAAAGCCAAAGCAAAGGCAAAGCCATCGATTAAAGTCGCCAAATAAGGGCTTAAATGTTGACCAAAATATTACAACAGACCATCGAAGGATAAGGACAAAGTGCAGTGAGTAATACGAACTAATTTAGTTGAGTTTAAAGACAAATAAAGCGTTGGGGAATAAAGGAAAAAAAAGAGAAAAAAAAGGGGTACGAAACTGCATTAGCGCCCAAAGAACAACACATATTTATGTTTTGGTCACGTACGCCCGTACGGGACAGACTGAGGGCGCAGCCATGTTCGTTGTTTTCAAATGGCGCTCGGTGCGAAATGTCTCGTAATTTCTTCTTTGCACATTCGAGATCATAGGTTCAAGCAAAGTTCAGTTATTGAGTCGGTTAATTCAGCCATACCCCAAATGAATGTGTAGATATCATAAATGTATTACCCACATGTCATTGCCGATTTAATTTTTTTCTTCATTTTGCAATATTTTGGAAAATAAAAAGGTTTAAAAATTGCTAAAATTCATGATAAAATGCATTGAAAAATACGCTTAATTTAACACTATATTTTGTTTTCTTTTAACTTTGTCAAATCAGTTTTTTGAAATTGTTGTTAGGTATATTCTGGTAGATCAAGCAATTGGCAACACTTTTGTAACTGTTTGAAAAAGTCTCATTGGGCTAGTTTCAAAATAAATCTCGCGAAAGTTGGTGTTCTGAAATCGATTTCCGGCCGAATTTGTCAAAATTTTCGCCGGAGCCTTTTTCGTAGGCGAATTTATGCATTTATTTCCGTAAATCTTTAGATTTTCAATCAGGTAAGTGATTTTAGACACTCAATGAACTTATAAAAGCTCTTAAAAACAATTATTTGTTTCATCAAAAAAGATTTATAACTCTTGGAAAGTTCACAAGAAGCAGCATACTTAAATTCCCTACGGAAGTGGAGCTGTTATTAGACCGGCTCCGTCGGGGAAGAATTCCAAGCGCCTTTCGGTCCCGTTTGCTATATTTCGTATATGAACTCTGGATTGTATTCGACGTGATGTTTAATTCATTTATTTAAAATACTTGCTTATATTTGTTAGATTTCATGCGTATCAGATGTCGAGAAATATTGTTTTCTTTGTATAAACCATGTTTTAAAATTATTCCAAACAACTTTTAAATTGGTTTTATAAGCCATAAAGCTACAAGCCAGTGTCACAGAATGCGCGTACATTAAACTAGGCCTTCTAGGCAAAGCACCGTCAGCGCTTGGATTTCACCACCGACGGAGGCGGCCCAATGTCCTCACAGCGTCCGTATGACGATTCAGCCTGCTGCTTTCCGTGACTTTTTAAAGAGTTATAAAACATATTTAATGAAGTAAATGACTGGTCTCATGAACTTTTGTGGACTTGTACAAGTCACTAAAATCACTTCCAATAGTATACAAATACAGATTTACGGAAATGAATGCTAGAATTACATGTTCCGGCGAAATGAATTACAGATCCTGTCACAAAACTCGAGTTAGATATCATTTTTCAAAGACTATTGTATAAAATATAGCCTATGAGATTGTATAAAAAATCGATATTTAGGTAGTTCATACCACACATACACTCATTGCCATTCACTTACGTGGTATGAACGTAAGGGAACCATGCACTACATCTTCCGAAAATTATGCTAACTTAACACAACCAAAGCATGAAAATTATGCTTCACATTCATACTCTAAGAAACATGTTGAATGCATTAACTCACCATTTTACTCCTGATGGCACTTTAATTTGGGAAAATATTGGCAAAAAGGTAGAAATTAGCCCATTTTCGAAGATACATCAACGTATCAAGCCTCTTTCTAGCATGCTTCCTGTGTTATAATGGCGACTCAGTATTTTTCTGGTCCGAGTCAGAGTGCGCTCTCTACGCCACAATTACGTACATGCGAGACAATGCATTGCCTGGCGATGTTAGTTACGTGACGCTGGTCTCTTCGAGCGTTGACCATTCGAGATCGGATGTTGATCTTCCATCAAGACGTTGACTATTAACGCCGTAATTATGTGAAGCCTGTCATCACGCTCTGCTACCAACATACATTCAAGTACGCTTTGTAAAAGACTAGTAAACGAACTTTCATGTTTACATGATATCGATATAGAGCTACCGTACCGCGCGATATGTTATGCCATAGCCAGCCATAGGTGGCGTGTGTACGCGGCCATTTCCTGCCAATTCCCGAAGGAAGCCGGACCCACAACATTTTACCGCTGAAAATGCAGATTTGGTGAGTATAGCAGAACGTATTGTATTCGCATTTATATAATAACAAATAATAAAAAAGTGGCACAATACATTCATGTATTGATGGAGTGCAAAAGAAGTGAGAAAGAGAAGGTATGTGAGAAAGAAAAAACGTAAAAGTTACTTCGACCGCGATTAGCACTAGTGTAAGGTAAATGGTTACTGTATGTATATTACAGAACCATGTTACAGTGTAGATGTGGTTCATACCTTCTTTTAACAATATAAAATAGCCAATACATCCAGATAACTGATTTGAACTTGTTATTCGGTATTACAAACCATGAATGACTGCAAGCCAGTGTCACGAAATGCGCGTATTCGACTAGGCCTTTTTAGGCCAGGCATCGGACAGCGCTTGGGATTTACCGCCCACGCAGGCGGCCCAATGTCTGTACAGCGTCCGTACGACGATCCAGTCTACTTCTTTTAGACACTTTTTAAAGAGTTATATAACAGATTTAATGAAGTAAATGACTGGTCTCATGAACTCTTATGGATTTTACATGTCCCTAAAATCACTTCCAATATTAGACAAATACAGATTTACGGAAATTAATGCTAGAATTACGGACATGAAACATGTTCCGGCGAAATGAAGGACAGATTCTGTCATAAAATCGGTTTTAGATATCATTTTTAAATGACTATTGTAAAAAATCTACCCTATGAGACTTTATAAAAATCAAAATATAGGTAGTTCATACCTTCTTTTACCAGAATATAATAGACAATACATCAAAAAAACTGATTTGAAAAAATTAAAAAGAAAACAAATTAAGGCAAAAAATAGTGCGTCATTTCACATGATTTTTACACACATTTCAAAACATTTTTTATTACCCCCCAAGTAACGAAAAAACACAATCTTTGAACAAAAAGTGATAAATATGCATTGGAATTATGATGTCCACCATTAATTATGGACATTAATTAAGTAAGTCTGGTGTTTTTAGTGATTTTCATCGACCCTCACTGGACGATTGATAAAAAAAGATCGAAGGGCTTCTAAGTGTGCGGATGACGTCATCCGCGCGTGCAGATTTGTCAAAATGTAGCGCGCTCTGTCAAAATGGCAGCGCGCTCAATCTGGATAGGCGATGTACGCAACCGGGAGTACGTGTGGTACAGTTGTGTGATATCAAATAGATGCCCAACTCTTTGCAAAGAGTTGTGTAATTCGTAAACAATGCAATTAATTACCACCACTTGGGTTAGGAACATGGTTCTGTATGCGCCAAACATTTGAGAGTGCGCCAATTGATTCACGCGTACGTTTGGAGACAATAGTTTAACTTTAAGTAACAGACGATGCATTCGTCCTAGACAAAAGGTAGTCTTCGTATGCAGACCCATGATCACATGTTGTAGTATAATAATGCTGATGCGTTTTCCAATTAAATATAATTTTTCTGAACTCTTCGGTGGAATAGACTACTAAAAATGTTACCTTTTATTTATGAGAATATTACTTTCTGGGTGGTGGTACTCTTTAATATGATTAAAGCCTGTATAATTACTGTATAAGCTGTTAATTTCGCGAGGGTTTTATTTTCGCGAATTTCGCGAATCACTACCAAAGCGCGAAATTAACAACACGCGAATATATTGGCATGAACTCGTGTCAACTTTTGCCACAATGAAATAAGAACGCAATTATTTCCGAACGCTGTATTTTGCGCTATACCCCCCAGCCACGGAGACAGTACTGTAGTTCAACACTAATATCACATGCATGTGCTTTATCAACCGATATAAAAAGAAGGATGTAGCATAAACTCAACATGGCGTCAAATTTACTTTGTAAACTCCTGCTGGTAGTACTACTAGCGCGTACCTTGTCCGTATCAATCCATTGATACTATAGATCGGTGCATCACACCATGTGATCACTAGTATCCACCGATTTAAAAATAAAAGGAATCAAAATAAACTCAAGATGGCGGCATATTCACGTCATACTGGCGTCTGTCTTGTCCATTTGTAGTTCACAAATATGCTATGAATGCAACATCCATTGAGACTATATATCGGTGCATAAACACGCGCCCGTATTCATCGCGCGCTTTCTCCGTGCGCTCTAATATCAATACTCATTGACTTTCGTGCTTGAATCAATCTTCCATATGTTTGCATGTTCCCGTCAGCGGCAAGCCGCCCTGCGATGCCGTCTACATGGTCTATGGCAGTAGCTACAGATACAGAGCGCAATGCAGACAATGCGTAACCATAGTCTTGTACAGTATTCAGCTCTATGCGAAACTCATTATTTATTAGTACGAGAATCGCCATTCACGAGACAATGCTTCTAGTTACTATAAAGCTTATAAATCATATTTTGACCGAAACTGAGGTAAAATTTGTGTATATTTTAACAATATTTCCGTAGAAATTACATTATGTTATGTCGCCGTTATGATAGAATACACATTTGTTCATTTATTAAAAGGATTTTCTCGTGCAAAGTACAGATCATTTTTGTCATATTCTAATTTCTGTGCGATGCTATTTTCTCACAGGGCCGGCAGATCGCGAAATTAACAACTCGCAAAAATGTCTGAGACCCTCTCATTCGCGAAAATATCTGTACGCGAAAATATTGGCGTATACAGTATATGTAAGGTTTATCAAGGTAACTGTTCAGCTAAAATCACCAATTCATGCACAAACTATTTGTAACAAGAGTTATAATATTAGACTATTAAAGTTGTAAAGACACAAAAGAGTAAGTATGTCACTTCATGAATGTATGGTCATAATCTGTGCATTCTCTTGAAAATACACTGTCAAAACTTAATACCAGACATAGGCCCGTTGCTGAAAGAGATACAATCAATTGTAAGTTGCAATTTATTGTAAGTTAGAAAATTTGTGCGTTTCAACCAATCAGATTTACTCATTTCGAACACATGATCTGACTTACAATGAATTGTAACTTACAATCGATTGTATCTCTTTCTGCAATGGGGTCATAGACACACATCTACCTTGTCTAGACTAAGGCTGCAAAGCCACAGTCTGCTCTACAAAACAGAATGGTAATGAGTGTATAGAAACAAACATATTTTATTAATCTTCAAAACATCTTTAAAAATGAGATCAATGTTCCAAATTAATTACAAATTATGACAAATGACTCATTTTGAAATAAAGTCAGCATACATGTGTAAACATTAAGGGAGAGAAAAAAAGGAAAGACTTTGACAGTATAGTGGTAGTCTTTGTTAGATACATGTATTGTAGGTATTTGCAAATTGCAAGGTATGTTATACCCCTTTAAAGGGACATTCCCTCTTTTGCAAGCCAAATTTCAAAAGTTGCGAGGTTATCGTCTTATATGAAAGAAAATGACATTTAATAGCATGCCTGAAAAAATTAGGGCTTGAAATCTCTTTTTCGTGGAGTTAATATAGACCTAAAACCAATAAACCGTCGTCCAATTTTAATTGTGCATTATATATATTCACCCAGTGAGGAAGTTCGTACACGGATTCCATGAAGTACAACAACGCTATGCGTGACCCCTACGTGACCCGCGCTAGCTACGTGACCAGCGCACAAATAAGAATAGCATGACCGCACACTAGGCAAATTAACCAAACCTCGCTTAAACTGACTACATACATTACATATTCTTCATTTTTGAGATTTTTTTCTGTGACATACCTTTACAAATGTCGGCTTCACAATACCTTTACAAGAATAAGTACAATATAGTTTTAATATTATGCTAAATCAGTTAAACTCTTTTATTGACCGATATATAGTCTGATGGAGGGACGCATTCGTTTTTCATTCGTAGAATCCAAATTATAGGGCTGTTCGATCTGATTTTTTTTGTGTGTGTTTCATTCATCCCCATCCGTCAACTGGAAACTGTTCAGACGTTTTGTAAAAGAGGGACTGTCCCTTTAAAATATGAAAACAAACATAAGAAATATTTGGTCAAATCCTACACCTTCGAAAAAAGTGATCCATTAAAGGGACTTAGTAACATTGTCCAAATCCTCAAAATAAAATTGTAATTCTAGCGGTTCCTTTATACCTTGTTGTATTCGTATTAACAATAAAATCATGGGACAGCTTTCGGTTTTTCAAATTTCCCTTTCATTACAAAGATATGTATGATTGAAGTATTTAGATAAGAAAATCTCCGGGCGAGATTTTCATCCCTGTACAAAGTGAATGCAGTGAGTTGGTGAATATCACCCAATATCACTTTGCATTTTCGCTCATTACTTGGCCATACATTGTCCATTTGACCTGAAATTTTCACACAATACCCTGAGGACATATGAGATAACAACAGTATACATTGCATCAACCATTCATCAGTTTTTGCACATCTCAACAAAGTTACTAGATCCCTTTAAGATGTATATCATTCAACCAAAATAACTTTAAGCTATCAAACTTTTCGTGGATAATAGGATAAATGCATTTCTATCATTGTATTTTCATTTTAAGGAAAGGTTATGAAACGTTATTATTTTTCTTTTGTTTCACATTGTTTTTTCATGCAATTACAAAATTTTCTGTTCTGGCTAGTAAAAAGTGAAATTCATGGTTTTACTTGCCCGAATGGGCAAGGGGGAAGAAAGGCTCACATGCTCCTAGATCTGAATGACATGAAATGAATACAGGGCCATTTATGCAAAACTTATTGGGTTGAAAACAGAGTTATTTTGTCTCGACTGTTCCAAAGCATCAACGAAAAACGGAGCTCAATCCTTCAAGAAACATGTACAGGGTCATTCCATGTCAAATCACCCAATGGATTTCATCGCACCCCCTTCAAATTTGTTCATATTTTGTATGATATTTCAACCTTTCAAAGTGAAAATATTTAAGTTTTAGCCCAATCCGCCCAACGGTTTTGGCGCTATGGTCGATTCTTCTGGGGTAGTTTTGTCAAAAATTGGCGTGGGCACCGTTTTTCAAATCTCCATTGTCCGTTAACCGTTGGGTCAATTTATTTTGCAATGGTGTCATTGGACTGGGAATGTTATATGCAATCCATTTATGCCATTTGTTTTCATGCATGAGCGAGTTTGGATACAATAACCTTTGACCTTAGGCTTCGACCTTCCGTTTTACCTCGTGGATCAAATAATTTGGAGAATTTGTTTGGCTTAAATCTTGGCTTGATATAATATCTACAACATATGCAAGAATTGAAGATGTATTATTTCTTGTTTTTTCTACAGCCTTGTTTTAAGTTTGCAAATTTCATGTAAAATTGAATTATTTTAGACCTACACCCATGTCCAAGAATTCTATAGGGGTGTATTGTATGAAAAAGACCTTTTCAAAGTCAGGATTAGAGCCTATTCACACTCTGGCTCACCACTGTTAAATAGACCTGCTAATCCTCATACAATAGCAATACAGACAAATGACATTCTAATGATACCACATGTTTCCAACCTGACAATGGCCCTGTTGCAGAAAGAGATAAATCAATTGTGAGTCAGATCAAATGTTCTAAATGCACAAATCTGATTGGTTGAAACGCAGAAAAAGTCTCTCTCTGCATCAGGGCGTAGGTGGAGATCTTTTCTTGAATAAAATCTTTCAAGTTCAAGTTCAATTTGCAAACTTGTACATCAATTATGAAAGCAAATATCTACAGGTATCCCTTTTCAATGAATTTAATGTTTCTATGCAACAGAAATTCAAGCAATAGTAACATGATTTGCAATTGTACAAATGCAACCCTGATTATTTCCAACTAAACCAAACACAAAAAACAATGCTGTTTGATATTCCACTCATTTTGATTTTTAATAGCACTTGTTTTTAAATGCATTAATTGCAACTAAAAAACAGTGCAATTTGAAATTTCACAAACCATAAAAATGCATTAAGCAAATGTGATGTTTCACAGAAATGGACAGGCATGCGCAAGTTCTTGTGACTTTTGAAATTAGGTCATTTTGTCTTTAATCTAAGCTCTTTCAGGCATGAAGAAATATCTCTGATTTTCATACATAGTGTACAAAACAACTGTATAAATACTGTGGTAAGATCACATCTTAAACACTCGTAACACTCATAAAATTATGAGCAGTTGTCTAGAGGACCGTAGTTACTGTTTGTGTTTGGTATAGTTGGAAAGAATCAGGTTTGAATTTGTACAGATTGCAAATCATGTTAATATTGCATGAATTTCTGATGCATAGAAACATTAAATTAATTGAAAAGGGATACCTGTAGATATTTGCTCTCATAATTGATGTACAAGTTTGCAATTTGAACTTGAACTTGAAAGATTTTATTCAAGAAAAGATCTCCACCTAGGCCCTGTTGCAGAGAGAGACATTTTCTGTGTTTCAACCAATCAGATCTGTGAATTTAGAACATTTGATCTGACTCACAATTGATTTATCTCTTTCTGCAACAGGGCCATTGTCAGGTTGGAAACATGTGGTATCATTAGAATGTCATTTGTCTGTATTGCTATTGTATGGGGATTAGCAGGTCTATTTAACAGTGGTGAGCCAGAGTGTGAATAGGCTCTAATCCTGACTTTGAAAAGGTCTTTTTCATACAATACACCCCTATAGAATTCTTGGACATGGGTGTAGGTCTAAAATAATTCAATTTTACATGAAATTTGCAAACTTAAAACAAGGCTGTAGAAAAAACAAGAAATAATACATCTCCAATTCTTTCATATGTTGTAGATATTATATCAAGCCAAGATTTAAGCCAAAAAAATTCTCAAAATTATTTGATCCACGAGGTAAAACGGAAGGTCGAAGCCTAAGGTCAAAGGTTATCGTATCCAAACTCGCTCATGCATGAAAACAAATGGCATAAATGGATTGCATATAACATCCCCAGTCCAATGACACCATTACAAAATAAATTGACCCAACGGTTAACGGACAATGGCCATTTGAAAAACTGTGCCCACGCCCATTTTTGACAAAACTACCCCAGAAGAATTGACCATAGCGCCAAAACCGTTGGGCGGATTGGGCTAAAACTTAAATATTTGCGCTTTGAAACGTTGAAATATCATACATACCAAATATTAGCAAAATTGAAGGGGGTACGATGAAAATTTTCACTTTTTTTGGGTGATTTGACATGGAATGACCCTACACAAGAACCTTTTGCAGAAGACGTCAAGTATCTTAGGGCATTCTGAAATCTTAAGCTGCTGTGAACCATTGATTGGCCCATTGGATGTCTTTTATAGTGCTCTTTGCCTATATTAGAGTTTTGATTTATATCTCGCCTTATGGGCTATATTGTTCACTATATAGCGTATTATTAAAAAAAAGAAAAAAAAGCATTGATTTCTTATTTCTAATTCTATAAATTCCAAATATGATATTGGTTAGTCTCCATTCAAAACTTTGAAATAGTTGATGTTACATGTGATTTAATTCTACTGTAAATCTGTGTGTATTTTTTTAGACACCCTGTATTTATTTATTTTTTTATTAGACACCCTGTAGTGCTGTTGGAATGCTTGTACCACTGGTCTAGGGCATGACAAGGGCTTAATGTAGCATTCATCAACATTTTCTGACATAAAAAATAGTGGTTAGTACAAAAATTGCACATTTATTGAGCAGTAACACTGCTGCTCATGAATATTCATATTAAAAAAAAAAAAAAATTTTTTTCACGAGGGCGATTTTGAAAATTTTGAGGGAGAAAAACACCCTCGTGAAATTATTCACGAGGCTATTTTGGGGCTCACAGGGGCTCTTATTTTTGTTTACATTGTTTACACTGCTCACGGGTCTAATAAATGATTATCAATATTTATCATGTTGTGACCTATCCGATTATAAATGCCATGTTTGGTACGTTTCTGGCGCTTTCCGATCATGCAGAAAGATTTTTTTTTTTTTAAATGAATACAAAAAATTAAAAAAAATTAAAAAATAATAATTTTCGCCCCCGTGCCGTAGCTCACGGGGGTGATTTCAAAGGTTTTGGTTGCATTTGGATATATTTCATTGGATTATATATATATTATATATACACGGAGATTTACGGTAATTATTCTTTAAATTTCTCCTTTAAGAACTAATTACCTTCATGACCATACAAACTTGGTAAATGTATATCTTGTTCTTGGGGTCATAAGGTCATGGGTCAAAGGTCACAGCTGACAAAGCATATATATGAATAAAAACTCATATAAAGTAGGATAATCATCTTGATTTGAGACTAACATTGAAAACACTGGTCTCCAATCCTTCAAAGGCCAAGCACACATAAATTCCTTCTCTCTAACTTTTTTTTAAATATTCAGTTTGTTTGAGCCAATAGTTTGGCCCTTCAGAGCTCTTAAAATATTTTCTTGGACTATTCAATATCGCATGTTAGTAAAAAAACAACAACAACCCAACAGTACAGTTAGTTACATCTTTGAATTGGCAATATATCAGGTCTAGTTTCATCTCAAGAAAGCTAGATAGCCCTTATTAAATAAGGTGTGCCCCTAAAGTGCACATTTACCATACATGCTGTGACATCAAGGGATCTCAAGTTATATGATACAGTAGACTTGCGCCAAGGAAATCCATTTATTTTAATTGAAATTCTACAGATCTGTATTTGTCATGAACAATTTTGTATGGTTTCTTGCAAGATGCGTGGTGACATGTTTGGAAACCCCTCACTCGTGTTGCATCGCTATAGAACAGGAATATACCAGTTCCTGGAGTTTTATCAAAATGTATTACAATATGTTGCATGTTGTGAATCTAATAAGTTCAAATTTTTATAAATTTGTCTGAACAGACTGATTTACATCATCTTTTTTTTTGTATACACGTTGTCTTGAAAGCTTACGCAAGTTTAATTGTTACATGTCGTATGTTTCTTTTGCAGGTGGTCATTTTGCTGTTGGGCATTTCTGAAGAAGGAATTGACACTGACTGCTACAAATAGGCTTTTGTGATTACTAAACTTAAGAAGGACAGAGACTCCCAAATGTTGAGTATTGGTTCAGAAGCAAGAAGCCTGTATGTGTGGATAGTATGCCGATTGTCTCGCAGGTTGATAACGACTCTAATGTGCACCCCAACGATTCTGTCGTAAGGAGAGTGTCTGTGGATACCAAGGATTCGCCTGTTAGTGACGCTGCATCATCTAAAGACTCTCTGCATAGCCCTAAGGGTAGCAGTCAGAGGCAGAGTCCCAATCACACTCAGACTCTTCTTTCACTCGTGGACGGACGGCACGTTGCGCTCACTCGTGAGGCTGTAGACTTGAGTCACGTGACAATTGCAAGTGAGACTGTGGACGTGACACTAGCCCGGGAGGCGGAGGCCTCAGGAGACGTGTTGCCTGGCCTAGCAACGCCCATGCTGAACCCGTCTGCCAACTTCTGGGGGAGTGTGTCACACAGATCTACCTCGCCCAGGACAAGGCTGTCCCCTCCATCTCTAGGGCCGTCACTAGGCAACAGGAACTATCAGGGACTGTTTGTAGGGGGTAGGAACCTTCAAGCCCAGTCACAAGGGGGGAGAAGCTATCAGGGAAGGTCCTTCTCGGTGCGCGGAGGTCTCTCTCCGCCTGACGGTGCCACTGTTAACCAACCTCTCTCTCCCAGCTACGACCTCAGAGATACAACCTCACGCAGGAGGTCTTTTCAGGGTAAGTGCTCAGTTATGCTATTACATTTAATGTTACTTTTACTTTTATTGTTACTGAATGCCATGGTCAACTTGAAGGGGACAACACATACTTATCTGTTTCGGTACCGGTATGTGATATCAAATAGATACCCAACATTTTGCAAAGGGTTGTGTAATTCATAAACATTGATGCATTTAATTACCACCACTTATGGAACCATTATTATTTCATGGTTCCGTACGCGCCAAACATTTGCGAGTTCGTCAATTCTATTCACGCGTACATTTGGAGACGATCTCCCGGACGATTCGTTCGCTCTGGACAAAGGTAGTCTTCGTACATGCAGACCCGTGAATGCATGCTTTAGAATGGTGATGCGTTATCCAATTGTATATTTTTTTCTGGAAACATATTTTCTGAACTTGTTGATGGAATGGACTACTAAAGATGTTACCTTGCATTTAAGAATGTCAATTCTATTAGGGGGGGGGGGGGGGGGGGGGTAATGCATTCTATTATTGTTGGGTGGTGGTACCCTTTAAGTCACAATACTCATAGCATCAGATCTAGTGATTTGTTTCTATGGGCACAAACAATAGGTAAGTTTGTAATTAGAGCTGAGTCAAACCGGATATTTTGCATTTCGAATATGAGTCGTGTAAAAACGGTCGGATATCGAATATTCGGAAAAAAAAAAAAAAAAAAAAAAAAAAAAAAAAAAAAAAAAAAAAAAAAAAAAAAAAAAAAAAATCGATTTTTTTTTTTTTTTTTTTTTTTTTTTTTTTTTTTTTTTTTTTCATAATTTTTTTTAATAGATATTCTGTCCGTTTTTTCAATTATAATCGGCAGTATAGTGTGATGTTAGTGTACAAACTGCTGTCAAGATGAAATACTTTGATATCTCATCATAGATTCTTCTAAATTTGGCACTCACTATACCACTTGTATATTAATCCTCTTACCTTTGGTTTATTATTTGTTTTGTTTATTTGTGAATTTATGTAAAATACCTAACTTTTAACTTTAGCAATAGATAAGCAGGGTTCAATGTGCCATATTTTGATCGAATCTATCGAATAGGGATTACAAAATTAAACGGAAAAAAAAAATAAATAAATAAATAACGATTTTTTTTTTTTTTTTTTTTTTTTTTTTTTTTTTTTTTTTTTTTTTTTTTTTTTTTCGGATATTCGTATCCGAAAATTTGTATTCGGTATCCGACCTTCACGGTCGGATATCGAATAGCCATTCGATTTGACTCAGCTCTATTTGTAATACATCGTATCAAGGCACTTGACTTCTTAACATTCATTGTAAATAAACAGAGGATTCTAGTCATGTAACTTGACAGGGTCATGTTGATTCTTCAATATATTTTGACACTCAGCAGGTTAAATAAACATACAAATGTGATCCAGGGGATCATAACTACAATACATGTAATGTGCAGGGCTCGACACAAGCACTTGCCCGCTTGCCCGGGGCAAATAAAAATTGATATCGGTCAAGTAAAATGCAATAAATTGTCTAGAACTTTTTGTTTTTACACTTTTTAAAATGTACAAAAGATGTTTTTAGATAGTTGTTGATGATCTCTCTATTTAATAATTATTTTAACAAAACATCACATGTATGGCATATATGCACAATTTTTTTAAAATTTTAGATGGTTGAAACCAATGAGTTTTTATAGAGCACCCTCTGGAGTTTTAACAGCTCCTTCTGTGTGGTTTTATTCTAATACTTGTACTGTTTGCTCTTTCTTTGTTAGTTAGTTTAATATGTCATTTCAGTCTAGGCAATTTTATGGACATTTCTGTAATTTCTGTTCAATTTAACCTGTTGGAAACTGGTCCCTGAAATACTGGGGCTGGGATTTAGAGAGAATGCATGTTATTCAGTTCAAAGGGTGAATCGAATGGGTACAAAGAAAGGGTATATGACAGTTCTACATCTTGACTTAGCTGTGTTTGGAAGAAATAAATTGACAAAGAAGCGCTACAAATGCAGTAAAAGAGCGCCTCTATCTTGGGCGCAGAGTTGGCCATGTACTGTGTCTCATGCAGGAGTTTTCTCATTGC
>JBAMJV010007178.1:0-25641 GCA_037951105.1 Echinarachnius parma
AGCAGGTGGTCCATGGTCTGAGGGCCTTGACCGCACTCACGCTCTGCTGCACCTTCGATGTACATGTATCCCTATAAGGACAGGCGTGGGAAGATGCAAGTCCAACATGTTGAACTATAGTTCAACATGTTGGACTTGCATCTTCTCACGCCTGTCCGTATCCTATTCAGGCTATGCCAAGCATGATCCAGGGTTGGTTGAATCCTGCTGGCAGTTTCTTTGATAACTGTATAGGCATACGCATGTCTACTGGCATGTCATCCAGTCTCTCTTCCCAGAGTTTAAGCCTTCTTGAAGAAACGCTACAGGGAGTTAACAGATGAAAGGAAGGTTTTCCGTGACTTAAGGCGCCGAGGATGTAGTGGGTGGTCAGGGAGGTGATGTATAACGTTCTCTGTTTGTCTCAGTCGTTCCTTCTGGCTAGCAGCAACTCTCCTCATGTCAGGGGGTGTGATGTCAGAGAGCAGATATATGTTATCAGTCCTGGTTGTTCGCATACATCCTGTAATGTAACGGCAGCTTGTGTTAAGCACAGGATCAATCTTCTTTGCATGTGCTGGGCGTTCCCCCACAGGACAGGCATATTCTGCAGCAGAATAGCAGAGAGCCAGAGCAGTAGCATTGATTGTTGACATGGTGTCACTCACAGCGCCCTAACACAAAAACTACACGACTAAATTGAATGTTCTTGGTATCGTTGTTCATTTGAAAAGACACTCTATCCGATGGACATAATACATTTGTTACTTTATTTTGGGAATTGCCCCGTTCCGTTTTTTTGGGCCACCCTGTATAAGGCGTATTGAACACAATTTTGTAAAGCTTATTTCATCATGATGGTGATCTTAAATCTGGAAAGTGGCAGGTGCCATTTTTCAAGGTTTTTGTACAAATTTAAAACGCCAAAAATGGCCACAACTGGATTAAAAATTTTTGGGGCTCCAAATCATGTTATCACTTTTTATAGAAATCTTACTAAATAAATTGAATTGTACTTATTTGTTGTTATTTTTGGGGCATTACCCAACATGCAAAATTAAATACAGCTTTACTCATACCGGTTGCTCTTCTGTTTTAGGTACAATTTCAACAAAATGTCTCAGATTTAAAAAATCACCATGACTAATTATTTTTAAAAGCAAATCAAACTATCGTGCTCTCTCCGCCATATGACAAAGTGTTGCAGTAGCACACGAAACGTCATGATCTTTTAGATTCCTAGTTTGACCATACATTGCGAGACAAACGAATATCACTAGCGATATTATTTCCGATACTATATCCGCAATGGATAATATATTTACTATTATTGATTGAACATACGTGCGCCTTGCCCTGAAATTGATACGTAGATATGAGCGTTGTAGCAAGAAGGTGGCTTAGCCCGACCGTGGGTTTCGAATCAACCGGTGGGGGGCCGGATTGTAGGGGGAAGAAAAAAAAAAATACAAATATGGAGGAAACTGGGCCATATTTAATTTGCATTCATTATTATACATACTACAATACAGTTAGCCGTTTAAATTGTACTTCAACTGGGTGTTGCTGCCATTCTTAATTTGAACTGTGCCAGAACCACAACAAATAAACAATTTTCAGTACATCTGCATTTATTTTATGGTAAGCTAACTCAGGGGGAAAATATCCATGTTGTGGACATTTTGGATTTTAGCATTGATTTTTTGATAAAAAGCACCTTTGTTTCCTAACTGGCACCCATCGAAGTGGGAATCAGCACTATCTCCTTCACAAGGAACCTTACAAAATGTATCTTAGTAAATATGTCTTAAAATGTCAAGATTTACGATTTTGGGCACTAACAACTATCAAGTTTTATTATTTTGGTGGCTATGTTGGGATGTTTATTTCACCAAAAAATTACATATTACATGATTGGCATTCTTCAGATTTAGAATTAGCACGACATTATAATCTAAAATCAATTAAAGGCATTAGTTTTTCAACAAATGAAGAGAATATGGCCTATTTTATGATTAACTATTTTATTTGTGTATTAAAATACCAATTCATATTTTACATAAAAAATGGGTTTGGCGGCCATTTTTAATGTAAATTATGCCCTAAAATCAGTGAAAAACAGTTTTTAGTACACATTTAGTTTAATTTGCAAGGTAGTTAACTCAAGGACCAAATCCAATTCAATTTATTCATGAAAAATGTCACTGATATTGAGGGTAAATCATTTTGGGGGCTAAGAGAAGCAAATTTCGGTGATTCGTCGGTCATTTTTTATTTTTGCTTTTAAAAAACACCCTCAAGGTTTCTTGTCTGTTAATTGGCATTCAGCACCCCCAAATTGACTAGAAACCACTAAAAAGCATTGTATATGTCAACAAATAAGTTATCGATGTATTCTAGAAAATTTGTCTTAAAATTAAGAATTCTACTACTTTTTAGTCCAAAAATTTCAAATTTTATAGTTGTGGCAGCCATTTTGGATTTTGTTAATTGACAAAAACGTAATAAATTTTGTGATTAGCACTCTTCAGTTTTAGAATCAGCATAACAAAACAATCTTAGATCAATAGAAATGTATATTTATTCCACGATAGGGAGACTTGGCCTATTTTGTGTACTAATGATTCCATGTGTATATTGTTACCAATTCATACTGTACATAAACATGGGTTTGGCGGCCATTTTGAATTTAAATTGTGCCCTTTACACAATAATAAACAGCTTTTAGCAAATATGCAGTTTCATTTGAATAATAGTTTACTTAAGGAACAAAATCCAACTAAATATATTTTAGCAAAATGTTTTTTAAATTGAGGTTATATCATTCTGGTGGGCTAAAAGAGGCAAATTTCCCTGCGGCCATTTTGGATTTTTGCATTTTAAAGAAAAAACTCATACTTTCGTGAATGGCACTCTTCAGATTTAGTATCAGCATGACAAAATAATCTTAACTAAATTGAAAATACAATTTATTCCGCCATATGGGGGAAATTGAGCCTACTCTTTATAACGATTCCATTTGTACATTGAAATACCCATTCATATTGTACATGAAATGGATTTGGCGGCCATTTTGAATGTTAATTGTGCCCTAAACACAAAAATAAGTAGCTTTTAGTTCATATTTAGTTTCATTCTATTGTAAGTTATCTCGAGGAACAAAATTTAATTTGATTCATTTGTGTAGAATGGCGTTTAAGTTGAGATTATATCATTCTGGGGGGCTAAAAGAGGCAAATTTCCATGTTTTGGTGGCCATTTTGGATCTTCGCGTTTAAAAAACAACGCTCAATGTTTCTCGTCTGGCACTCATCGGATTTGTAATCAGCACCCTCGAATAATCAAGAAACCATCAAAAAACAAGGTCCGGTGGTCTCTAGCTTGGACTAAATCGATCAAAAATATTAACTTTCTAAAATGTTAAGAACATTGAGATGATAAGCTCGGTCGTGTCAAATTTAATTTCCTTATACCTATACTAAAACCTATACTAAAACCTATACTAAAATGTGATATTAGTTAATTTAATTTCCTTATACCTATACTAAAACCTATACTAAAATGTGATATTACATTAGAAGTGAAACCGCTATACAATGATGACCAAATAAATGAACAATGATACCAACAAGTTAGCAGGAAACTATTGATGATAATCTAAAGTAAGTTTGTAAAAATGTACTATTCCAGAATCAGTATACATAAGTTTCATAATTATGGGGGCTAAATAGTCATTATAATATGATGTGAAGACGGTATTTAGCACAAACACAAAAAAAAAAAAAAAAACGCAATCGCGACGTAAATAATAATAATAATAAAAAAGTAAAAGAAAGAAAACAATGTCAATCGCAAGCTACCACGATTCGTCAATTTGAAATATAATCATACATACTACAAATCAGCGTTGTGGCTGCAGACCGTAACTATTTCTTGTAGAGTGCCATTATTATACAAGACAATTTTGATACTTTTGCTAATTCCCTATGATTAACACTATTAAATAACTGGCTCATTTTCATTCGGTCTTACTGGTCTTACCAAAGACGCTTAATGGAAAGACCGACCACTGTACAATTATCCTGTACAAAGTGAATGGGCAGAGCGCGATGTACAAAATTAACACGCACTTTGATACGCAGGCTTTTCATTATGACGTCACAATAACAATGTTTACTTCGCCTGATTTTGAAACTGTTATTGTTTATAGTGCAAGATATACAAGGATATTGGGACCGCCGTGTAGGGCTTATTACGACGATCACGGACATATAATTTTCACCATCGGACTTATTTGAAGTTTAATTTGACTTTGTTATTGTTTTACGCGCATCACTTGATCACGCACCTGTTGCCTGTTGTCACGCATCTGTTGCCATCGAATTACTGTTGTTGTTGTTGTTGATATTGTTTATAAACCTACTGCTGTCATGGCAACAAATATTTTCAACGTTTTGGACGATGAAGTGTCCATCAAGGACAGTGATCCCGGCTTGGCCATCAAGGACGCTGTTTCCTACGCGGTGGTAGCTGCCACTGGTGTGGAGACGGTGAAATTGAAGGGCGAGGGCCGTGATGGCTCTAACCATGATGCTCCTCGGTGTGACGGCCCCAAGCATCCTCAACACGGCGACTAGGGAGATGGCCCCCCTCGAGACAGCGCTTGTCATCAGGACGCATCTTCCCGAGACGGCCCCCTCCAAGCCAGCGCACGTCATCAGGACACATCTCCTCGAGACAACCCCCTCCGAGGCAGCGCACGTCATCAGGACGCTTCTCCCCGAGTCGGCCCCTTTCAAGACAGCGCACGTCATCACGACGCACGATCTCCCCGAGACGGCACCCGTCAAGCAAGCGCACGTCATCACGACGCATCTTCCCGAGACGGCCCCCTTCGAGCAAGCGTACGTCAGCAGGACGCATCTCCCCATGATGGCTGCCATCAAGCTGGCTACCGTCGAGAAGGACCCCCTCGTGACGTTCACGCCCAGGACATGCGTGACGACTCCCATCGTGACGGTCTACACCGCGCCGATTTCCATCCAGTCGACACTCGTCGTAAAGACTCTCGTCGTGACGGCGGCAATCGAGACGGCTACCATCAAGCCGACCCTCGTGACGTCCCTCACCGAGCCAGCCCTCATCGAAATGGTTCATCGAGTCCTGGTCCTCTCTCCCAAGAGGGCCTTATTGCCGAAATCGTCGGGAAAGTCCTCCTTGCCATCCAACCCGTGATCATACAGGCGGTTTCGACGGCAGTAACGTCGGTGATGTCGGCCATGAGAGAGGAGATGCAGAGGCTGCAGAAACCAGCCAGTGACGACAGGGCTACACAGAACAGGCTGCGGTTCGACGTCGACAGGCTAGAGCAATATGGACGCCGAGAGAACATTCGCATTTACAATGTGCCTGAGGCAGAGGGCGTTGACACTACCCAACAGGTGATTGAGGTGGCAAAGGAGATGAATGTGGACCTCAGGAGGGAGGACATCAGCGTCTCGCACCGTCTGCCTGCGCTGAGGAAAGGAATGCCCAGACCGATCATAGCGAAGTTCGTGAGACGCGAATCAAAAGTGCGGTGCATGGTGAACAAGCGGCATCTCAAGTCATCGGAAAGGATGCGACGCGTCTACCTGTCGGAAGACCTGACGCCACTACGAGCCAGGATGCTGAGAAAGGTGCGGGAGGACTCGTCTATCAGCAAGGTGTGGTGCATCGACGGGAAGATAAACTGCATCCAACAGGCGAGGAATGGGGACAGGAAGGTCGTCATCGACAGCCCACACGATCTGTTTCATCTGGGTTGGAGTGAAGAGGAGATCCAGGCATTCTACGGGTAGGACGACGCGGGCACAACAAACTATGATAAGACTCTAGTTGACTCTAGTGGTAGAGTAGTTAGTAGGGCAAGCACTATTAATATTTTAGGTTTAAACGTTTGCGGTATCAGAAGTAAGTTAGATTTAGGGATTTTAACCCAATACATGGACAATTTTGATTTTATGTGTTTTTCTGAAACAAAGGCAGACGTTTTTGAAAAGGAGGATTTTCCTAGCGGTTTAAATGTTGTAACTAAACGTAAAGTATCAAAGGAACATAAACTAGGAGGGTACCATGGCTTATGCGTGGTTTTTAAAGATGCGTATACTGATGCCGTTACACATCTTGAATCCGGCCTAACCGCTGAATCGGTATTATGGTTATTGATTGATGAGCGGGCATTGGGTTTTACGTTTATATTAGGAAGTGTTTATATTCCCCATGAAGGGTCCAAGTATCATACATCGGTCATTTTCGAAACTATCTCGGACGATATTGTTTATTTGAAAGGTAAATATGATGTACCTATTTGTTTAACTGGTGATTTTAATTCACGCATAGATACTCTTGATGATTTTATGGAAAATGAATTATTTGAAATAGAAGAACCTATGGCTACACCACCACTCAGAAATAGTCAAGACAATACCGTTAATGAAAATGGAAAACGTTTGTTAGACATGTGCAAAAGTTTAAATATGTTTGTCGTAAATGGACGTATAGGCTTGGATGCACGCGTGGGAAATTTCACATGTGCAACCTCTAGTGTTATTGATTATTGCATAGTTACAGACGATCTCTATTCGTCCATAAACGATTTCGTTGTTGATGATTTTGAAAAGTTGATGTCTGATAAACACAATCCTATTTGTTTATGTTTGAAACATGAGAGTCGCAAATTGGTTGAAAATTTGAACACTTTCTTAGACAGGGAAACTGAAAGGGATCCTTCGATCTCGGTAAAATGGGACAACGCCCTTGCTGCTGATTTTTGTAAAAATCTTGATGCTGAAAAAGTAAATCGTTTGTCTGCAAGTGTTGATTCATTACGTTTATCCAATGAACATGTTGATATTGAAAAGATTAATACACTTTTGGAAGCGGTAAAGTCTATTTTCTTTGAATCTGCGGAGAATATTGGAATTTTGCGGGAAAATGTCAAACGTCATTCATTAAGAAAGGGTGTAAAGAAAAAGAGCCATGGTTTGATATGCAATGTCAGAATTTAAGAAAAGATATTTTTAGATTGAAAAAGCTAGGAATGATTTTTTAAAGGAAGGTTTAAAGCAAGAACTGGATAATTTACGGAAGGAGTACAAAAAAATTATAAAATCTAAGAAAAGCCAGTTTTTTAATGAAATACATGAAAATCTTAGAAAGCTTCGCTCAAGTAACCCGAAAGAATATTGGAAAGTATTGAAGAAAGGGGCTCATAAAGACGCACGTCCTAACCCTGTAGACATTGATAATTTTAAATCGTTCTTTGAAAATTTAAATAGATTAAAGCAATCGATGTCTAACGATTCTCATTTTGATGACACTCATTATGCTCATCATGTTCCTCATGCTCCTAATGATGAATTAAATATTGAATTTTTAGAGGACGAAGTGAAAACACACATGCTAAAATTAAAGAACAATAAGGCCTCAGGATGTGATTGTATTTTGAATGAATTTAAAAAAAAATAGCAGCAAGTCGATGTTGTCTTTAATTACAAAGCTATTTAATTTGATTTTTGAAAGTGGCATTGTGCCTTCCGATTGGTCCATTGGGATTATCCGTCCAATTTATAAAAAGAAAGGTCAACAAACCGACCCTAATAACTATAGGCCGATTACGCTTTTAAGTTGTTTAGGAAAATTATTTACTTCAATATTGAATGAACGTCTGACGAATTATTATGATGTAAATTACTTGCTTGGAGAAGAGCAAGCAGGATTCCGTGAAGGGTATTCTACTGTTGATCATACATTCGTTTTACATTCATTAATAGATTTATATCTCTCAGACAGAAGGCGGATATATTGTGTTTTTGTGGACTATAGGAAATCTTTTGATTCTGTTAATAGATTTTTGTTATGGGAAAAGCTATTGAGGCATAATGTAAATGGCAAATTTCTTAAGATAGTCCAGAATATCTATACAAACGCAAAATCATTTGTGATGAATGGCAAAGATAAATCTGATGTGTTCGATTGTGAAGTTGGAGTTAGGCAAGGTGATAATCTTTCGCCACTTCTTTTTGCTACTTTCCTAAACGATTTTAATTCATTTATTGCTGATAAAAGTAATGGAATTGATATACTACCTACTGGCATTGCGAATAAATCAGAATCTTTAGGGGTGTTCTTTAAATTGTTTACTCTCTTGTATGCAGACGACACTGTAGTATTGGCTACCAATGAAAAGGAGCTTCAAAACTCCCTCAATGCGATTTATGAGTATTGTAATTTAAATGATTTAAACGTTAATGTCGATAAAACTAAAATAATGATCTTCTCTCGAGGCAAAGTGAGGAGAATGCCAACATTTACTATTGGAAATAGTGAAGTGGAAGTAGTTAGTAAATATACTTATCTTGGAACGGTATTCAATTATAATGGTCGATTTATGGAAGCACAGGATAAACAGATAACACAAGCTAGAAAGGCTTTATACAGTCTTATTCTACAATCGTCAAGATTAAGCTTACCTATTGATTTAGAGTTAGACCTCTTTGATAAATTAGTTATGCCAATCCTTCTTTATGGCAGTGAGTTATGGGGCCTAGAATCAAATTTGAAAAAAATTGAGCTGTTTGTACAAGTTTTTATAAGAAGCTGTTAAAAGTTGGGAAAAGTACTGCCGTCTGCATGGCGTATGGTGAGATTGGAAGACATTCTATATTTCGATTAATAGAATCGCGAATGATTAATTTTTGGGCACGGCTAGAATGTGGTCCATCAAAGAAGCTTAGTCAAGTAATATATGCGCTGTTAAAACAGCTTTATGATAAAGAGATATACTTCTCTCCTTGGTTGAAAAAGATTAAATTGATTCTTGACAAAACTGGAATGTCATACTTATGGAATGATTGTGCCAAATACTCAATAAATTGGATAAAAAATACAATAAATCAACGTTTGACATTGATTTACTCCCAGAATTGGCACTATGAAGTAAACACAAATTCACTGTGCATAAACTATCGTATTTTCAAAGGAACTTGCGAATTGGAAGCTTATCTTACAAAGATACCTTTGAAATTGAGGACAATGATGATTAAATTTAGATGTGGTAATCACAAGTTACCGATTGTAGCTGGCAGATACAATAATATTGAAAGATCAAATCGCCTTTGTCCGCGTTGTGATCAACAGAAAATTGGTGATGAATACCATTATCTTTTTGAATGCCCTCTTTTCGAAGTGGAAAGAAAAAGGCATCTGACTAAGCAGTATAGAAAACGCACTAACATTGAAAAGATGAATGAATTATTTCATTCTACTAATTACTCTACCATGATAAACCTTGCTAAATTTTGTAGTCTTATCGTCAGGAATTTCTCATAAACTAGTCCATTATAAAATAGCTTGAAGCTTGTAAATGACGATCTTATTATCAACAATAATATAAATCTTTTTAGTTGCCCAATCAAAATTATTATTAATATATATATATATATATACATATTTAATTGTATTTTTATTTTTTGTATTGATATATCACTTACTATTTACTTGTATTTATTTGTACTCATTGTAATATAATTATTATTACCATATATATATTGTTATAGTACTAATTTTACTATCATTATTGTTCTCTATTTTGTTTGTTTACTGTTACCAATTTAATTGGTTTCTAACTTGTACATACTGTGTAAATACTATATATATTTATCGATATTTTTAAATTGACTGTTTCCCTTTTCTCCAATACCCATCCTTGGGTGACATGAGAAATAAATAAATTTAATTAATTTCATTCATTCATTTCATTCATTCACTAACAATAACTTCAAGAAGACGTGATAAAGTTTGACGACCCCAAACGTGCATATCGCGCGTGAAATTTGCTTTGCGCACTTGGGTACGCGTACAATTATAAAGAATTAAATAAAGACAGTGCGCGGACTGAGCGCGCATTAACGTTATAATACGCGAGTAGCCATTGCCATTTTTCTCTACACGGTAAAAATCTTTAAATTAAAAAAATATGTTTCTCACAGCTTTGATTTCAATTGTAAAATCGCTATCGACTATAATTTTTACATATTTTTCTTATCATGAGGATAATATTAATTCTACATAAATACATAGCCCTAAAGGTTACTAAGGTCTACCTTAAGCTGTTGCTCAATCTTCATGCTAGCCTGATTTGCCGAGTATTTGTTAGTACAGTTTGATCCTTATTTTCTTTTAAATTCTTACGAAAGAAGGGGACATCTGTTCCAAAAGAGCTATCGACTATAATTTTAAAATGTTTTTTTATTAATAAAAATTACATTACACAAATGCAGTGATATAATAAATTCCCTATGGTTACTAAGGTCTGGCTTAAGCTCGATTTGAATCTTCATTCTGTTTGAAGGGACATCGCTGCGCGACAGCCAGTGATCTGTCTTGTAATTCTACAGTCTTTGGTCTTACTCTAGATGCGCGCATTTAAAGAACATGCGACGCATACGCAATTTAACCCACTTTGATTGGCTGAGGGGGCAGATTAACATTTTGTAACAACAATTTTGATTGGTTAACTCAGCAATAATGGGCGTGGTCTGGAAAAGATATGATATCCTTAAGATAATTATCAGAATACCGATTTATGACAATTTTAGCGGTGTATTATCTTATGGACTTATGACAAAAGATAATACACAAGATAAGACAATTTTCAGAATACACCCCCTGGGTACGCGACTGCTTACCACCATTTTCTCTCACATACAAGACTGCTTGAACATCTTCCGAGTTGGTCCACCTTGCACAGTGGGGAATCTTTAACGTGACGGGCACTGCAAATCGTTCCAGATCTAAGCTTCTTTTACACCTACATGTCAGGGAAACCACAACATCATTCTCTGCCATGTTATCGGGGGCTTCTTCAAGAGACTCAAGAGAGATTATGTCATAACATACTTCAGGAATAGCACCGGGTGGAATCGTTAACGTGATGTTACACCTCTCCAAGTGCAGCGCTTCCCCAGCAGGGCCGACCATCCTTGATGTTTTCTCCAGAGAGGTAACTTTACAAAAGATAAAACATACAATTAATCACATCTCCCAATTATATGTAAAGATGCTCCGACAGAGAAGGAATTGTAGCCCCTATTCCAAACACATTTTCTACAGAAAATATCTAACATGAGAAATAAATAACATTTTTTGAGATTTCCAGCACACACTGTAAACAATTTTCTTTCAGTTAGTAATTATTACTTATTTTTTCCAATTAAAATTTAAGCAAAAACACATTTTTTTTTCTGCGTACTCACTAAATTTAAGTTCAACAAACTTAAAGATAACAACTCAATACATTCATGTAAAAATGACATTACAAAAATAAGTAGAAAAATAAACTAGATACATTTAACTAATTTGAACAAAAGCAAATACAAATAATTAAGTAATTTCTACTTTTTTACTATTTTGAGTAACAATAATATAAGAATAGTGTAGATTTAAGTTAACTTTACTTCATGAATATTCATGAATCAGATTTGAAACATATCGAAGATTTACAATTTTTAACCTAATAATCTAATATGTACATTAAAACGCCTTTATGATTATAAGTGAAATTAAAACGTACGATGAATAATCAGTGGAACGTTCATTTTCTGGAAATAAAATCTTTTCAAAGTTATTTGTCGGTTCTCTTTGGATCTTTTTACGAATATTAACTGTTAAAAATGTTCATTTAAAGACGCACCATTATATAAGTTAATCATGCATGGCTACGGTATATAGGAAGAGCGAATGATAAAGCGAATGCTATAGCCTATATGCCTAGGTTTAGGAATGAAGGATACTGCGTTCTGAATAAGTGAGTTAAATGGAGGAACACTTTCTGAATAAAAGCATATATTCCATTTCGCTACGAAAATGTATTTTACACAATTTTATTGATTCTTTCTAGTGATTTTAACTTAAATAGAATTCGTACATTTTACTTCATTAAATAGCGTAAAGAAACATACTATTTATTTTAAGTTATGACGATTTTATGATATTTTAAGTAGAAGATACTCAAAATAGCATCAAGTTACTAGTACTTGAAAAAAATAAGGCAGTTTCTGAACATAATTAAATTAAGTAAATATCGCGGTATTTTGTTTACAGTGCAGTAAACAGCTACTTCCGCTCCGCTGCCTAAAACAGTTCCTTTCGCACGATCTGGGACTCGTCAATCAAAAAAACGTCACAGGCAGATCATCGTTTCGCAAAAGCAGTTTGTGCAGGAAGGCCAAGATAAGCTTGGATTGCTTCCTGATTTTGCTCAAGATTATCCAAATTCGACAAAAAACGAACACTGATTGCAAAGGAGTGCTGTGGCAAGATAAAGCAAGGCATCTACCAGTGGATTGGGCCTAAATTCTTTCCTCCAAATTACAATATTTGTTGAATTCCGACTTCGAAAGCGGTAGCATATCTGGCTGAGCAGCTGGGCTGAGCTGAATCGACAAGGCTCATAGGACGAGCACATCAACATATAAAGCCGCGCCGCAGCGGAGGGCAGTTTGGCTGGCAGTGGATGCTGATGGATGGGAAAGCCGGGGAATTCGGGAAATGACCAGACAAAATAAGAAAAAGTAAGTCGTCAACAAAAATGTGATATGAGCTTAGCATATGCTTTGATTATAATTACCCAAAGACAGTGAGTATCCAAGAATTAATTAGAGAACATTGCAAATGGGACTGGATTATTGTAAAACTTAGTCTTATACCGATAAATATGTCTTTTTCAAAGCCTCTTTTGGGGCTTTGGCTTTGCCTTTGCTTTGGCAGTTTTATTTTAGTTTTATTTTACATTTACTGTCACCACTGTCTTTGGCGAACGGTTATAAAAGACAGTACAATACATGTAAAAAGAGGTCCTGAAACGACATGTATCGGTCTAGGTTCGGTTTAAGGGGTATGAATTATTTTGGTGGCTAACGTATTAATAATAATAATTAACAATTTGTATATATCGCATAACATAGTGATTAACATGTCCCTATGCGCTGTAGAGAAAAAAAACAAGACAACCAAATACAAATACAAGAGTTTCAAACAAAAATGCATTAATTAAATGTTTTAATAAGTGCGTCTTTAAAGCAATCTTAAACTTATCAATGGTATCAATATTTGTCAGATGTTCCGGGAGATCGTTCCATAAGGTTGGTGGAATAACAAATAATTTTTCCTTAATGGAACGAAGATTTCTTAATGGTGTGTACAATGTTAACAGCTCTTTTAAATAAGATGGCGCAAAATTATAAAAAAAATTGTATGCCAACAACAGCATTTTGAATGAAATGCGAGAGTGAATTGGTAGCCAATGTAAGTCTCTTAGAATAAGAGACACGGATTCGTGTTTCCTAATACGATAAACAAGACGAGCTGCAGAGTCCTGCACAACCTGCATCTTTTGCACTTGACTAGCCGGAATCCTAGAAAAGAGGCTATTACAAAAATCAAGATAACACATCACAAATGCATGAAATAAGAGTTTAGTAGTGTGTTTATCTATCAGATTGCGAATTTTTCCAATTTTGTTAAGTGCAAAAGATGCAGATCTGCATTTCCATAGTGAAATTATCGTAAAATATTGCACCCAAGTTTCTACACTTCCTGACAGAATTAACCTGTGTGCCATCTAAGTTAATGTATGATATACGATCTGTCGAACGAAAACGGGAAGATATGTGAAGAAATTTAGTCTTGTTAATACTGAGCTTAAGACCGTTTACTTGTGACCATTCTTAAATCGATTGAACACAATTAACCATATGTGAAATAACATCTCCTCATCTGACTGTTTAAATGCTTTATACAATTGAGTGTCATTATGATTGGTATATATACATACATCATGGCATGCAAAATAAATCCACCACATCTGTGTAGCCCTGTAGGCTCTAACTAGCCTGAAGTTACAAGACAAGAATATTTTGACCACTAAAACCAGAGATAACCTGCAAATATCCATGCTGACTAACATAGCTGTAGACTTGAATAGTGTTTTGTGTCATGTGGAAGCCATATGGAGCATTTTGACACGCTAAATGTAACTGCATTTGTAATTATAAACAGTTAGTACTGTGTAATGTATGCAGGCCTATACAGCCTTCAGAGAGTTCTGCTTTTTAAACCAGTGGTCTTGGCCTCGGCTGTGCACCCCCTCCCCCTTAAAAAAAAAACAACTCGAGTAGTGGTCTCGATCTAGGTCTCAACTATGATTGGTATTAGCAATGAACACCCCTCCCCGGTTATTATAGTTATGTATATGCCTAACACACCACCCAAATTGCCAATGGCTAAAATTTAAGTTGAAGTCACGTTTTGTTATGTTTGATGACAGCAGAATGCCAGTGTTTTGCCAATGATTGTGTTAGGACATGTCTTAAGTCCTGTTTACTGAATACAAAAATAGTTAAGACTCGTAACCTAGGACAAAATACATGACTTAGGACATGTCTTATCTTTTCAGAAAGCCCCTCCCCCCGGACGGCAGTGTTCTACTCGCGCCCCGGTATGTTCGTTTAATCTTGAATTTTACTTCTATTTTCGAAATATGAAACTATAACCTTTTAATATGGTATTTTAGCAATATTTTCTCATATTTGTGTCTGTACAGCATGTTTATTTACACATATACAAATCTTGACCATTACTCAAACATATCTTTAAATATGCACACAGAGTCATCTATATAATATATATACTCGGCAAAAAAAAGAAACATGACACTTTTTTCAGAAAGCATTTCCTACATTTATTTACGATTAAACTCGCACAGGCCAGCTGGCCCGGGGCCAGTGAAATTGCACTTCGGGCCAGCAAAATGTATAAAAGTCAAATGTATAAATTAGTATAGGTTTTCCCATCTATTTTCAAACAATCGTCATTCAATTTCATTAATTGTTAACTTCAATTTCGTCCAGAAAATCTTTCGCCGGTATTATGTAATGTTCGATGTCGTCATTACGCACCCAATTTCGTTCTTTCGCAATCAAATTCGTCATTGTACGAATCATTTTAGTCAAAACGTATTCAATTTCGTCCGATCGCTCCTGCCAATGTACAATGTGATGATCAACTTCGTCATTGTGCATTAAATTTCGTTATTTTCCATTCAAATTCGTCCAGCAACATGGAAAGCTGTATTGGATACTTTGTTTCATCATCCTTTCATTATTATCCTTTATAAGTTTGAACTCAATGTCTATGTTTGTTTTGTGTCCCAAAATTCACACAATTTTAGTATATTGTCTATATTGAACGTTTTTTTTAATAGGAATAACAATTGATATGTTAATGTGTCTCACAACATAAATTTATTGTATATGAATCAATCAATCAATCAGACATTTGGTCAATTAGCGTTTTTTTAATTGCAATATCGAAATTAATTGTTTTTATTTGTGATTAGTTGATGGTTTTAGAAACATTATTATTGAAGTTATTCATTTTGAAATTAATTGTATGAGCTACAATAGGTTATACATTATGTACAAGGGCAACCACACTACGTGACGAATTTGAACGACTAAGTCTTGAAATCGAATGACCAATGACGAATTCGAGCTTCACATTGTGCGTTTATGACCAGTCGGAACGAATTCCATTGCAAAATGACGAATTCGAATGAGCAAATTTTGAATTTGTATGACCATTGATCAATTCGAATGGTAAATGACTAAATCGAATGTAGCAATTGCAGTTTCCTGACTTCTCGGGACGAAATTGAAGTTAGCAATGTTTGAATTTGATTGACCATGTTGACGATAGTTTGAAAATAGATGGGAAAACCTATAGTAAATACTACAAAGACTTGATTTTTACTAATAAGGTGATTAATTATGATACAATTGTCGTTTCTTTGAATAATTATTATATTGATCGTTGTTCATCTTTAATATTTGTAGGTGTAACTATTGATAGTAAATTAACCTGGAAGGAACACATTGATGTCATCTGTACTAACATTTCAAAAGGTATTGGTATTTTTAATAGATTTAAACATTTTCCCAAGAATATTTTAATTATGATTAATAATACTATTGTATCTCCATACTTTAATTATTGTAATCTTGCCTGGGGATCTGCAACTAATTATGCAATGACTAGATTAATTCGGTTACAAAAAATAGCCGTTATAATTATTTTTCATGTCGATTATTTTGCTCATACTAAACCTTTGTTTTTAGACTTGAAATTATCAAACATTCTAGATGTTTGTAAATACAATTTAGCAATATTTATGTATTAATGTTATAATAATTCTATACCCAAAGGTCTTTCATGTAAATTTTCTCTTAATAATGAAGTTCATTCACATATTACTCCAAGCTCTTCTAATTTTCATTTATCTATAAGTAGACTAAATGTAGCAAAAAATTCCATATATTTCAATGGCCCTAAACTTTGGAACGAGTTACCGCGTGAAATCAAACTTAGTCCATCAATCAATGTTTTTAAAAGGAGATATAAAAGGTTTTTAATTGAACAGTACTAATTCGATTTAGAATCTAGATATTACATTCGGTCGCGTATTTTTTTCTTCTTCTCGGTCGTGGTGTTTTTTAGGGTATTATATTTTCCCCGCATACTATTCTAAATATTCATACCGGTCGTAGCATTCATTAAGCCAATGGCTTTCCTAGCTGCCTCCACATTCTCATAATTATTTGTGTTGTATTCTAATTATGCTGTAATATCTGATATCAATATAAATTGTAATCTTTGTTGTGTATTTTACATGTTTTTAAGATGAATGAAATAAAGAACAATTTAAATTTAAATTTCAATATATTGGTGGCCCGATTGGGCAAGCAGATTTTAAATCCAACATTTACAAAATTAGAAAAATCTTTTTTTTTTCCTTGTCATGCTTCTTTAATCACAGGTTTGATCCGGAAAGTGTCATACTTTGAATAGTAAAAAGTTTACTCATGAAATGCAATTTTTGGGCCAGTAAATATATATTTCGGGCCACCAGAAAGGGGGAAGAAATTATTTCACTGGCCCAACTGGGCCACTGTCAAAAAAGGTTAGTGTGGAGCCCTCGTATATCAAATTGAAGAGAAAATTAACCTCTTCAATATTGGTACAAAATCAAGATGAAATCATTCATGTATGACTTGTCACGGTCAATTAAACACAACAAGGTTTTTTTATTCAAAAATAGCAACCAACGGAACATTCGCTCAACCATTACAGAGTTGATGGATATAATCTAAAATGAAATATTCATGACATGGCATACCTTTTCATTACAAATGTTATATTTTAAAAGTTGATTTTAATAAAAAAAAAGTATAGATTACATGCATTTAGACAAATATGAACGTTTTAGGTTTCAATTTCATCAAAATGTAATAAAATGTGGATTCTATAGCAAACATGTTTATTATTCAAAACCACAGTTTGTGCCCCCCCCCCCCCCCCTTTTCAGCATGAAACTTGGTATTAATAATTTTCAAGAACTCTACCGGAATCCAAAGATCTTCAAAAACCGATGTCATCATTGGTCAACCAATTACACGGTCTCTAACATGCCAATTTCCTAATAACTCTGGTTCAAAATTGCCGGGGACACATGAAACAGACAAGCTTCGTGCTTTAAAGACATACTAATATGTCGATGTTCTCATAACCAGGCACTATTTTATTTGAAAAATTCGTATTTTCAGAGTTTGTCAAATAATCAAAAGTAAAAATAATGTCATAAGTCACTTTCCAGGTAGCAAGCCAACGTTAGATCAACGTTGGAATCTCGCAACTCATTGGGTTTTGAAATCTGGTTGGATATCAACGTTGGTCCAACGTTGGATTAACGTTGGATTCTCGCAACTCGTTGGATGTTGAAATCTGGTTAGATACCAATGTTGGTCCATAATACGTTGGACAAACTTGTTGGACCAACGATGGATCAAACGTTGTACCAGCGTCATTTGGGCGTACGCAACACATCACTGGTCCAACGTTGCCAGTCAACGTTGGAGAAACGTTGCGAACACAAATGGCCAGCATTGGTCCAACGATGGACCAACGTTTGCTTGCTACCTGGGTATCAAAAATATCTTAAATATGCATATTTCATTTCCAAGAAAATTTTATTTTACATGTATTTGAAAGAGCATTGTGCCACTATTAATGATATTTCTATGAATCATTACAAAATAAATAATCACATTTGTAAATGATAAAAAAGAAAATACAGAGTTCGGAGAGAGAAAAAAGTGAGATAGAGAGAGGCCTTGAACTCATGGCCTTGAGTCTCTAACTCAATCTCACTATCCAAATACACTACACATTACTTCATAGAACTTGTCTTATAACCCTACACCGAGCCATGTCGCCCTCTACAGTAAAACTTAAATTTGATGACCAAAATAATGCTAGCATTTGTCCTGGGAAGAGGAGATGAATAATGTTAACAGTGAATTAATCTTGCTGGATAATTCAGGCCGTTTGTGTCGAGCGGATGAATATTTCTATTAATAGCGATCGTAGAGTAAAGAAATCAGGCGGCTTCACCGTCGTAGATGGCGATGTTTCAAGTTACACAGCGGCGCGGGGAACCGACTATATAATTAGTACTGATGATAATAATACTGAAAGTAATGATAATCATAATGCTGATGATTGATTGATTGATTGATAGACTGATATATAGATATATAGATAATATAGAATATAATATAGAAAATATATAATAGATATATATAAACGAAAGGTGGATCACAAAGGAGTGATTCAAGTATTAGGTAGAACATATATATAAACGAAAGGTGAACTAATACATACAGCTTTGGTTTCTTCCAATATTTAAATAATGCAACGAATAATCATAAATGATTGAGAAGGAAGAATAATAGGCGTAGCTTAATAAGCATTGTTCCTCCCTTTAATCCTCCAAATGAAAAAAGGCACTGGTCGAAAAATTGGTCTCCGCCAGGACTCGAACCCGGGTCTCCAGCTTGGAACGCTGACGCCTTAACCACTAGGCCACGAGGACCGTGTGATTGAAGACAGATCCAAATTCAGGTCATTGGCAAGCCAATCTCTCGGCCCTTTGTACTCAATTAATTCATGGGGAAGGAGTTACGAACAGTGCAAGCCGCCTGTACTTCAGCTGGATCACAAAGGAGTGATTTAAGTATTAGTTAGAACATATATATAAACGAAAGGTGAACTAATACATACAGCTTTGGTTTCTTCCAATATTTAAGTAATGCAAAGAATAATCATAAATGATTGAGAAGGAAGAATAATAGGCGTAGCTAAATAAGCATTGTTCCTCCCTTTAATCCTCCAAATGAAAAAAGGCACTGGTCGAAAAATTGGTCTCCGCCAGGACTCAAACCCGGGTCTCCAGCTTGGAACGCTGACGCCTTAACCACTAGGCCACGGGGACCGTGTGATTGAAGACAGATCCAAATTTAGGTCATTGGCAAGCCAATCTCTCGGCCCTTTGTACTCAATTAATTCATGGGAAGGAGTTACGAACAATGCAAGCCGCCTGTACTTCAGCTGGATCACAAAGGAGTGATTCAAGTATTAGTTAGAACATATATATAAACGAAAGGTGAACTAATACATACAGCTTTGGTTTCTTCCAATATTTAAATAATGCAAAGAATAATCATAAATGATTGAGAAGGAAGAATAATAGGCGTAGCTTAATAAGCATTGTTCCTCCCTTTAATCCTCCAAATGAAAAAAGGCACCGGTCGAAAAATTGGTCTCCGCCAGGACTCGAACCCGGGTCTCCAGCTTGGAACGCTGACGCCTTAACCACTAGGCCACGGGGACCGTGTGATTGAAGACAGATCCAAATTCAGGTCATTGGCAAGCCAATCTCTCGGCCCTTTGTACTCAATTAATTCATGGGGAAGGAGTTACGAACAATGCAAGCCGCCTGTACTTCAGCTGGATCACAAAGGAGTGATTCAAGTATTAGTTAGAACATATATATAAACGAAAGGTGAACTAATACATACAGCTTTGGTTTCTTCCAATATTTAAATAATGCAAAGAATAATCATAAATGATTGAGAAGGAATAATAATAGGCGTAGCTTAATAAGCATTGTTCCTCCCTTTAATCCTCCAAATGAAAAAAGGCACTGGTCGAAAAATTGGTCTCCGCCAGGACTCGAACCCGGGTCTCCAGCTTGGAACGCTGACGCCTTAACCACTAGGCCACGGGGACCGTGTGATTGAAGACAGATCCAAATTCAGGTCATTGGCAAGCCAATCTCTCGGGCCTTTGTACTCAATTAATTCATGGGGAAGGAGTTACGAACAATGCAAGCCGCCTGTACTTCAGCTGGATCACAAAGGAGTGATTCAAGTATTAGTTAGAACATATATATAAACGAAAGGTGAACTAATACATAAATCTTTGGTTTCTTCCAATATTTAAATAATGCAAAGAATAATCATAAATGATTGAGAAGGAATAATAATAGGCGTAGCTTAATAAGCATTGTTCCTCCCTTTAATCCTCCAAATGAAGAAAGGCACTGGTCGAAAAATTGGTCTCCGCCAGGACTCGAACCCGGGTCTCCAGCTTGGAACGCTGACGCCTTAACCACTAGGCCACGGGGACCGTGTGATTGAAGACAGATCCAAATTCAGGTCATTGGCAAGCCAATCTCTCGGCCCTTTGTACTCAATTAATTCATGGGGAAGGAGTTACGAACAATGCAAGCCGCCTGTACTTCAGCTGGATCACAAAGGAGTGATTCAAGTATTAGTTAGAACATATATATAAACGAAAGGTGAACTAATACATACAGCTTTGGTTTCTTCCAATATTTAAATAATGCAAAGAATAATCATAAATGATTGAGAAGGAAGAATAATAGGCGTAGCTTAATAAGCACTTTCCAAAAAAGAAAGCCCGGTCCTATGTTTAATGCAAGCATGGTTACATTATTATACAAGTCATAACATAACTACTGACAATTACACGATGTGTACCACGGATGCAATACCAAAGCAATTGTAGTTAATACTGCAGGACTTGGTAATGTGTAATGAGGCAAATGTCTTAGTTACCTGTTAGAAGTTGTAGAAGAAAATATCAAGGCCAAATAAAATACATTGCAAGGGATCATTTGACAAACACAGAGATCCACAGTTGTATCTTAATTACCTGTCGACTCTGACGTAGAGGGGACGTCGGGACCCTTGTCTTGGACATCGATGCTCAATCTTTGCAATTCTGTAATTTCAAGGGGAGAAGAAGTTTAAACTAAATTATACGATCATTTTCAATCATTTGACTGCTACAAACTTACGAATATGCTTACCCGTTTTAAAAGGATTGTCTAAGAAGTCCTTAGATAGGCAAAACAAATACACATCTAAACACTTATCCAAATTCAAAGTACATATGTGACCTTACACCACAAAATGACCGTTATGTCGCTGTGGTAGTTTCTCTTCTATTAGCTAAAATAGTCAAATTTGGTTCAAAATATGAGATTTAGGATTTTGGTATTTCCTGAATAGGCATATCTTAATCTACCTTCTGGGAAATTTTGAGCGTCAGAAATCATGTTTAAATATTAATTTTTCATTTGATAAATGTGATCTTATTACAGCCCATGAATTGGGACAGATCTTTTAAGCGGCCCGTTTCTCCCTTATTTTAAAATGCATCAGCCATATTCCATATCTTTGGCATTAATTTTGAAAGGATTTACTTAGTCCAAATATGACAAATTATATAACATTTTTAAGGTAATGACTTCTATTTTAATGTTATATGAATATCAGCATAATCATTTTTCCCGACTTATTGGTCGTTTTGTGGTGTAAGGTCACATATGACACATTACTGAAAAAATATCACCTGTACACAATTTATTCCACATATAGACCGATTACCCTTTACTCTAATCCTAACACTTGCTTGATATATTACAATAAAATGAGAAAGATCGGGAATAATTTAGCCAATAAAATGCACTAGTACATGTGTATAATTGTTTCACTAATAAGAAGGATGTGTACATATTTCATTTGTTATTGGTGTTTTCGCAAATAAAATTCATCACTCGCGGCTTTTATGCGAGTGACATTTCAGGAGTCGCCGGACTATAGGAAGGTTCCATAGAATTGTCAAGCGTGTCTTGGATCACTTTAAATTTGATGGCCACTACCAGACATGTTTGCTTCTATATATAGGTAGTCACTAAGACAGGACTTACTGTATAACATAATAAGGTGGATTTTCGTACTTAAAAGGTAAGAATATGCTATGCTAATGAATGGATTAATTGAAAGAAGAGGCAGTTATAACGATACATACCAATTTTAATTGGGTTGGACCTCATTGAATTTTGATTGATCTCTGAAACCTGAACTATGCAATTAACTTAAAGTGATTAAATCACTGTGTCAAATTCAACCAAAATTACTTTGAGCGTCCATACCTCTCTAGTACATCATTGTTTACATTGTGGTACAATACCAACGCAATGTGATTCGATTTTGTCTAATGTCTGCCTAATTATTGTACGATACTTTCAATAATGGTTATAGAACATTATAGTGATATCACAACAATTGCTCATAAACAGGTCATAAAATGGCATTACGGTTAGGTAGCAATCAATAGAGAGCAAGTACCATGTTGATAGAAACCCATACCGTATCGTTGCTATAATGAAACAAATACACTTTACAAAAAAGAAAGCCAGGACCTATGTTTAATGCAAGCATGGTTACATTATTATACAAGTCATAACATAACTACTGACAATTACACGATGTGTACCACGGATGCAATACCAAAGCAATTGTAGTTAATACTGCAGGACTTTCTAATGTGTAATGAGGCAAATGTCTTAGTTACCTGTTAGAAGTTGTAGAAGAAAATATCAAGGCCAAAAAAATACATTGTCAGGGATCATTTGACAAACACAGAGATCCACAGTTGTATCTTAATTACCTGTCGACTCTGACGTAGAGGGGACGTCGGGACCCTTGTCTTGGACATCGATGCTCAATCTTTGCAATTCTGTAATTTCAAGGAGAGAAGAAATTTGAACAGAATTATACAATCATTTTCAATCATTTGACTGCTACAAACTTACGAATATGCTTACCCGGTTTAAAAGGATTGTCTAATAAGTCCTTAGATAGGCAAAACAAATACACATCTAAACACTTAACCCAATTAAAAGTACATTTGACACATGACTGAAACAATATGAACTGTGCACAGTTTATTCCACATATAGACCGATTAACCTTAACTCTAAACCTAACACATGCGTGATATATTGCACTAAAATTAAAGAGATCGGGTATAAAAAAAAATAAAAACAAATGCACTAGTACATGTATTTATTTGTTTCACTAATGAGAAGGATGTGTACATATTTAATTTGCTATTGGTGTTATCGCAAATAAAATTCATCACTCTCGGCTTTTATGCGAATGACTTTATTTTTAGACATTTCAGCAGTCTCCGAACTATTTTTGATCACGTGAACGTTTATTTCGAAATGTATATTTCTCTTGCCACTCCTAAAGCATTGTAAAGTAACTTTTCCTTTCTCTAGGATCGAAAGCTAGGCTGTATACGACTCTCATTTTCCTCTACCCCACAACATATTCATTCCCAAGCGCCCTTCAATGTAATATAATCTTACGCACTATAACTACAAAATATCACGTATGACTACGGGTATGATAGCATATTCTATTCTTACCTCGCTCGAGTGATTCAGCTAGCGGTACCATGTCGTTTTTCCTAAGAATGTCTCGCAGCTTGAGGGCGCTATCCTTTCCCTTGCCATATTTGTAGCAGAATCCTTGGAGTAACTCGGAGTAGGCAATCTCCACATTACCTTGGATCATACCCTTCATCATAGCACGATGTCCTGCAGAATATCCTAACCCCAAATGTACGCTGAAGTTTGGAATAGGTACTAGACTGGGGGTTATCTCCTTCGAAAGATGAATGATAAGCTTGTCAGTTAATGCTTCATCTACAAGTGAAACGAAAATGTAAACAATATAAACCATGGCACATATTTTGTGGTTAACCACGGCAAATGCCAATAATATTAGCAAAATATTTCGTGGACATATTATGTCCACGAAATATTTTGCTAATACGTGAATAATTATTATAAAGTTTATAAATTATTATAAAATATTTTGCTTAGAAGTGGCAAAGTAAAATTGTATTCATGGTCTTCTTACGTTATGGGAATCTTAAAGATACCTGTTGATTCTTGTGATCACCCCACAATTCAAGATTTTACCAAATATTACTACTAATACGCAACACAACGATATTTGCAACATGAAAATACAAATGATTGCGTTCTTCAAAAGATAGAAAGTTGTTTGTAATTGTATTAATGCAGCTTTGGTCAGCTTCAACTTGTAAGTTATTATTTAAAACTATCAGTAATGAACAAAAAATAATGATGCTTAAAAGAGAGTAAAAACATATAAACGATTAAACTACAGGTGCGTTTCATTAAAAAAATAGTCGTTAACACAAAAGTGAGCCCTCCAGATACTTCAAATTATTCTTTTCAATCATACCCTTAGTTTTGAATCGCCTGTCAAAACGCTTTTTCGAAGAGCCCTCTAAACCAAAACTGATACTACTCCAAAAAGAAACATTTTCTACGATTCAAGTATTTTCTTGTACATAATTTAGTTCGTAAGCGATATGTAAAACTATATTATGATGAAGCAAATGTTTTGATATGGTAACAATAACTTTATATTGATCATACCTTCCTCTTCTCGTGGTTGAGTAGCAGACCTTACTGAATTCCAAATCTCTCGTGCTGTTTGGGTAGCCTCAACGCCAGGTTGTTGCGATGCTATCCACGAATACAGCATTTGAGCGGCAGCTTCTCGTGTATTCTCCATATTCTGGCTTGCCAGTTGCTCAAGTTCGGTTTTCGAAATTCCGAGTTTCCTCCCTACATCAAAGAACTGTTCAGGCTTCATGTTGCGAGCAATTTTAGCCACAGTGCTATCATCCAGATCACTGCAAATGAAAAGGGGTAAGTTGTACAGCCCCATAGAGAGAGAAATGTAACGCATATATTTATATAATTGAAAGTAGACAGATATATACATTTTCAAGAAAGTGTTGAAATCACAAGATATGCAATTTCTTGCTTGATAACCTCAAATAATACAAGACATTGCTTTCTCAAAGTAGATAAAATAAAAACATGACGAGCATATACAAAAAGTATTTTGTATGCACAATTGAGTTTTAAGAATTGTTTAAAATATAATTAGTAACTTTGGTTTTTATTAAGATTTAAGATTTTCTAGAAGAAAATAATGCACCAGATAAAAGATATATCGGAACTCCGAAGTTATATCTAAATAATGTATACATTGTATATCTTACCATTTACTAGTATTGACTGCAATACCAATCCCACGAAGAACATGAAAAGAGAAGATAAAAAAAAATAGGTTTAGATTCACTGTTCTTATCTCCTTCACTTAGGGGACCTGATGTCTCAGGTTCCTATGAGGGCTGCTTACAGACAAGAACACATTATAATTGTTTTCCCTTTCAGTGGGATATTAAATTGTTCATCAAACTATGGAACATTTCTGTCTTATCTACCTTAAATTTATATTA